>CM028336.1:34609692-34829692 GCA_016647705.1 Eucommia ulmoides
ATAAGTATGCATTATATTGATAACTTCATAAATTATCATTGAGAAATGCTTCCTATTTTAGTGCGTTAAAGATCACATGTTTGTTTCTATAAAATGAAGACATTATTTGGTGTCATTAGTGAGGCATGCAGACTTAACAGAATATGATTACATGCTATATTGTTGAAATATTTTGATTGTCTCATGATTATTCTCCTATGCATGAATTTAATTGTTTACAATTATTTAAAATGGGAAGTTTTTATAAGTAAGACAATAATGTGTTATGCTGAAGATTTTGATAAGTTCAATTAGTTTGTGACACTCACTGAATCTTTAGTAGAAAATTAAAGTTCATGACATTTGTCTAGAGTAGAGTAGAGATGTTTTTTGTGTTCCCTTCCTACCTAAATTTGTTTTTGAAGATGACAAAGGGGGAGAATTAGTTGATGTTTTATTAATGGGAAGAAATTAGTTGATGTGTGATTAAGGAGAACTTTTATTAATAAGTTTATTATGCTTTATTGATTATGTTTTATAATATCTTCATTATTATGCTTAAATGAGTTAAAGAAACCGTCCTCGGATTCAGGGGGAGTGTGGTTATATTTTATTTTAAAGAAAACATCAAAGTTAATTGTCATCATAAAAAAGGGGGAGATTGTTGATCTTAAGATTTTGATGAACAATTAAGTATTGATGTTTTGGTGGATCTAATGTTTGATCAAGTGTTTCAATGATTTAAAATTCCAGTAATGACGATGTCAAATTGAATGGATGTTTAATGAATATATTAAGATGATGAAGAAGTATTAAAAGTTTGAACAAATTAGGAAAAACAACCCAGATAATATTAACTCTTAATATCCCATTTAGGAACACACACATGGCACAAAATGAATCTTATCTTTTACGTGTGTTTTTGTTAAGTATATTTATTTGCTCCTATGTGAATTAAAAGGAAATATTTTTGAATGACTAAAATGGAATATGAGAATATTAGTGGATTTTATTTAAATATAAAAATGGATAAAGAGGCGAAATCATAAAAGAAAGTAGGTTAAAAACGAGATCAGGCAAGTGATTCAGAATGAGGCAGTCGACTGAGGAATCGACAAGAGAAGGAAGATGAAACATCCAGAATTGAAGAGTCGACCGACCGGTCGACCTGTGAAAACATCTGAACTCTCTAAATTTGCGAGTCGACCGAGCGGTCGACTGGTGAAAGCATGACAAACACTCTGAATCTGCGAGTCGATTAAGCGGTAGACCAATGATATGGCGATGGTTTGGCTGCAAGCAGCGTTGGGCAGTCGGCTGAATATGCTGGTTCAGAATATTGTTTGATCCGATTTTAAATCCAAAAGTAGTCGTTTTTTGTTTGGATTTGAGAGAGATTTAAGGGATATTCTCTATATTTAAGATATGGTTCGTATACTAATTAAATTCTTTCAATATAGTTCATTAAATATTAATGTTTCTCAATTTGGTAATTAAAATGGATTCTACACTTATTTATTTTGATTGAGAAATACTTTGGGGATTTAATTGAGACTTTTAAAAGTTGTTATTAAGTGAAATTGAACCTAAATGAAGTCCTAATGTTATAAAGGGTTTATAAGAGTATTTTATTGTCATGACACTTATAAACTAGCCGTTAGGAGGCTGATTATAAATGCCTTTATATAGACCTGCGAATTTTCTAAGTAAGGCTAATCATTCTAAGAGAGATAATCAATTTATATCATTTTGAGAGAGCTTTTATAAAAATTATCATTCTAAGTCATTGTGAGCTGTTTTAAGAGTGATTATGATAATCAACTGTGATTAATTTTTGTTGATACTGGAGTTGAGGCTACATTGTTCTAATCATTAATACTGTGGATTCCGGGTGAGATCTTTTTATACTGATTATTGCTTGTTTATTATTTTATATTTGGAAATTGATCTTAGAAATTGTTTTTGATTTTTGAAGAAAATATTTTTTTCAAACAATTTCTTGAATCTTATTACGTGCTCCAATTTGCTACCCATATCTTGTTAAAATCAGATTTTTGTATCTCACGTATTTCTATCACTAGTTGGGATATTAATTGAGTTTTTATTTGTCTGGGGTGGTAGAAATTCCGAGTGAGATTTACTTATCAATTTGTGTATTGGTGAGTTATGGCGGATTAAATATCATTGGGGATATTTAATCAAGGGTAGCTGGGTTTCAATCTCTTCTTGTAAAGTGATTGAGATATTAATTCTTTCTGAATAGAATTAGTGTGAGTGAATTGTAAAGGTTCCATCCTTACCTGTGAAAATGATACTTGGAGTATTTTGAGAGGTTTTGATTCTTGAGCCGTAGTGATAAAAAGAATTAAGTTAATTTTTAGCCTGTAGAAAGATAGGTTATTCTTGAGGTTTGAAAAAGTAGAGGTTATTCCTGAGTCTGGAAAAAGGAAGTTGTAAAGGTTATTCTTGAGTTTGTAAAAAGTAGAGGTTGATTCTGAGCCTTGTAAAATAATCATTGTGCGGGTTTGGTTCCTATCTTTAAAGGGATCTTGGTTTTAGTGGGTGCGATCGCAATAGAGTTCGATGGACTAGATTAGGCAAGAGTAGCTTGGTGAATCAATATAAATCTCTGGTGTGCTGTTTTCTTAATTTGTTTATTTTTACTGTTTGGGTATGCACTTAGATTGATAATATTATTCCGATGTGTTATAAAGATAATAATTAATTTAGACTTAAAATTAATTATTTGATTTATCAAGTTTTATTCTGATATATTTTTTAATTACCCAATTCAACCCCCCCTCTTGGGTATTCTACTGGGCTAACAATAATGTTACCTCGTTTTATAACAAAAAATGGGAAACAACATGAAATCTATGAATCTTGGGTAAGGGTTGTGGTCCTGGTTTCTAATAGTCAATATTTAAGGGCCTGTTTGGTTGTCCTTCAATTTGCAAATTATACTATCTTTTGTTGTTATAGTATAGTGTGGTTTCAAAAATTAAAAACACAAAAATTGGCAAGCTAACCATTTTAATTCCTTTTTTCTCATTTAATTGGAGTAAAGTATAATTTAAAAGTTGAGAAAAACTATAATAGCTGTCTGTTTCTTCGTTCAAGAAAAATAAGGAAATTTAATTACATAATTAAATTATAGGTAAAGAGAGAACTATACAATTCATATTCGTCAAAAATAAGATTATTCATAAAATAGGTTAATTTAGACAACCAAATGGGCCCTTACTGTTCGTAATTTATTTGGTTATCTTCTTCTTACTCAATTACTGTGAAACAATATCAATCATGAGTATAATGTGTTCTACTTCTTAACTTGAAGGATCTGAACTTTGTTTTTCATCTTTATTCTTAAAATGTTTTTTTTTTTTTGGCGTGTGTGTGCGCCTTTTATAGTTTTTGGAACACTTATTTGTTTTGCTATATATATATGTGTGTGTGTGTGTGTGATTGAAAACTTGTTTAAACTGATCATTTAGGTGGCTTATGTTAAAACTTGGAGAAGGAATATAAATTTGGGAACACAAAATTTACTTGTTTTTTGTTCCCTAAAATTTGATGACGGAGCATAATGAAATGTCTGTTGGAGAATTTTCTGTGGACCAAAATGGAAAAAGTAAAGCATGTGTTTGGTTTGTTTTGCCTTATATCTTGCACTTTTTTGTTTTGTATTGTAGGAAATGACGGGACTGATTTACTTTATGTTGGATCAGTCGAGAAAAGAGGCGGAGTATTGCATGGAAAATGCATTTAACACATATTTAGTATGTATATTACTTTTGTACTTAAACCTTGTTTCTATTTACAAATGGTGGTTTAGATGTTGAAAGAAAATAGTGACCCATGACGGGTATAATTTTGTGTCTCTCTGGGATTTTTAATTCTCCATTCTTAATTGAAAAATTTGAGTTTTTTATGTATTTTTTATCGTGAGGAATTTTTAATTTTTATTGTTTGGATTTAGAGTATTTTGATATTTTAAAATAATTTTAAATTATTAAAAAAAAAAAAAATTAGATACTTTTTGGGATGCTAAATAGTACCCTTATATGTTGGTTCTCTTTGATAATTTTGTGACACATTCTTGTGTCTTAATAGAGGTTTTTCACAACACTTTGTAGTGTCTTAATATATATAATTTAAAAAATATAAAATGTTATAGAGGCAATATATGGTGTCCTAATAGCTATATTCTAGGATACTTATTATTATATTAACAAATTCAAATAAAAAGGCACTATATAGTGCCCTTATAACTTATTGTTGCGACTTTTTACGGGGCACCAGTTCAAGTGTCCCAAAAAGCCCAAGTGTCGCAATAAAGGCTCTATCGCGACACTTTTTCGTGCCCCGATAGGCCATTTTTGTTGTAGTGTCACTCTTTCAAATACTACAAGGGGGAGGGTGTAACCAAATATGCATGTTTTTCCGACCCTTTACTTTGCCAAATTCTCTCCAAAACCCTACTGATTCTCAAACTGAAGGTGTAACGTTGGTATGCCCACCCGTAATATATTGTTTTGCTGGAATCAAAGCTTAAGGAGGATTATATTCTGAATCACATGTAGAACATATCTAATGATACACTTTTTTTGCATTATTAGATTCACGTCATTTGTAGGAAACAACTATATTTTTTCAAACTTAAAGAAATTTCATGGTTACTATGAGTTCTAAAATCATGACTAGTGATCTGGAAAATGAAAGATCCTATGGCAGATCTGGGCATTGGACCTTCAGATAAATTCTCTTCACTGTTAGTAGAACTAATAAATGACTCTGCAAATAAATGGAGGAGCTTCACTTAGTAGACGTAGCTCCTTGAGTAAGATAAGCAGTCCCCCCTATTGCATTTAAGTCCTATAGTTAATCTTGTATTATGTAAAGACTTGTATCTAAAAAATATTTTAATCTAAAAGTATTATAAAAGGTGTTCTTGATATTATTCTTGTATTATACCATTATCACTGTAGGTCTTGGATGCTGAGTAGAATGTCCAGTTATTTAATATGATTAAATAGGAGGATACACTACAACAAACACGAGTTTTACTGACAGTTCAATTAGTTGCTAAAAACGCATTTTTTAGCTGTTGAAGGTTTTAGTGACAAATCATACAATTGTCGCTAATATTGCAGTTGTTATAAGATATAAAAGTTAATTTATAATTATTTGCTAAATATAAAAGATTCAACAGCTCTTTAGATTTTGTATACCGAAAAATCTAAATGCCACTAAAAATAATATTAAAAAACAATATTAAATATTTAATTTTATATTTAGTGGCAAATGATAATTTAGCCAATAAATATAACATTTACTGACCATTATATTTTTTTGTATAGCGACAATTTTAAATGTAACTAAAAATAAAACACCAACTAATATTAAATATTTATTTTTGCATTTAGTGGCAAATAATGATTTAGTCGGTAAATGTGACGGCTATTACATATTTTTTTTTTTTTTTTTTTTTGTATTATGAAAAATTTAAATGCCACAAAGAATGAAAAATATATATTTATTTTTACATTTGCAGCGAATGACAATTTAGACCGGTAAATATTTGTATTTTTTATGTAGCAGCAAAACTACTAAAAATAAAGATAAAAAAGTATAAATTTATTTTTTCATTTAGTGGCAAGTGAAGATTTAGCCGGTAAATATTTTAAGAGAATTTCAACAAAAAATGATGAACTTTATCCAAATAAAAATACAAATAATTAAGAACATAAAGCTAATCTTCCAAAAAAATGCTAGAAAAATTATATCAATGAAATTATATCGAATTGAACTCCTAATTCAATGTAAACCAATACAATCTAAAATTATGCATTGCAGGTGGTTTCAGAGAAACGGAGGATTTTGCTTTAGAGGAGAGAATGAAAGCAAATAATTTATTATCTGAAACCATGAGGCAGTCGGAATGGGATTTTGGATCTGAACGTGGTTGGAGGCCAGCTGGCCTGGCAACGTCGTGGCCGGACCCATGCTGTAGTTTGCCATCTTTCTGGTCCAATCCTAGTTCACAATCACAGATGGCATCCACCACTCGCCGATGAAGATCGACGACTCTCACGTGTTGCCTAAGGTCCATGGATCCGAAAGAGTTCCCAAAGGCCACATTCTTGTCGAAGAGCTGGTTAAAAAGCATGCTCTGAATCCCCTTCCATGCCTTCGTCTACAAGCACAACCTCTAATCTCTTCGAATCGAGGATGACGTGTACATGGAGATGGGTATGTATTTTATTTTATTTTATTTTTTTAATCAGGAATTGATTTTTTTTTAATTCTTTTTTCATTAATATTTTTACATATGTAATTTTAATTTTTTTCAATAATTTAATAGTTTTTTTCCATATTTTTTTAGTAGTTCTTTTACTTTGATTAATTTTTTCCATATCTAATTTAAATTAATTTTTTTTTTAATAATTCTATAGTTTGTTTCTTTAATTTTTTCTTTATTTTACTTTGATTAGTTTTTTAAATTTAAAAGAAAGACATTAATATTTGGCGCAAGATTTTGGCTCCAAATTGGCTAATCTTTTAACATATAGCAGAATTTGGAATAAATTAACGGTAATAAAATATTTTGACACTAGAAACATATTATTGGCGACTATTTTTTATTTTTGCTAGAATAATTGTCGCTATAGGTTGTTTTTCTTATAGTGAGATCAAAGACATTTGTTAACTTGATATTCTAAATATTTCTTAGTCGGTGTTGGATTGTTAAAAGGAATCTTCATCAATCTAGGAGAGCTTGATCTAATGTTTTTCTCTTTGAGAATTGTGATTCTTAATCCATTATTATGAGATACTAAAACATCTTCAAGAGAACTTACTAAGATTAGTAAGAGATCGAACGTTATCATCCTTGATATCCTATATAATAATTTTGCTTAAGTCAAAATAGGATATCTGAAGTGTGATTGTATTTCATAAACATTGCACTTGAGGTACTGTATATTACATGTATAGGTTGCTATACTTTGACAATACTAAGTGTTGTTCTCTAACCACAGGCCTTCAAAAATATTTATTGGGTATAGTGGGACATAGATATGAATATTTGAGTATGCAAAAAGGGATCGATCACTCTTAGTGTAAAAGACGTGACCCATGTGTTTTGATTTAATATAATTCACCAAAGCCTCTAGCCAAAAAAATATCATGATTGGGATGAGATTCCAATCAAGTATTACAAGGATTTTATTTTCAATCAAATACATATGATTGGACTAGAAGTTTTGAATTGGCCATATTCTATTAGAACTTTTAGGTACACAGATAGAGAGATAATTGAATAAGTATATTATACCTGAGGGGGTTCTCGTTGTTAAATTCCTACAAACTAGACATGACTATGTATGTGAGTAGACGTGACTCATAGTTAGAGAAAATGCTTTAAGGGAAAAATAATTTTTTTCTAGAAAAGGAAAATTAGAATTGTTATAATTTTTATTGATTAATTAATTAATTAATTAATTTCTCCATCTAGCCTTTCTTAGGAATCTAATGGGTCACACACATTAGGGAATTGATGTTGGATGAGTCCTTATAAGAAGAATGAGTAGTAATATTGCAATTAAGAAATTTAGGGGTCAAAGTACAATTAAGAAAAGAAGGGGTCCAAAATCGGCCATAAGCACTTGACCGCCCCTCTCTTGCTCTCTCTTAGTCTCTTGTGTTTGTGAGATTGTAAACCATGTTGCATACCATTGACTACCACCTAGGTCAAACTAGTGTTATTTTAGAGTCTTGGAATTTGATTTAATCTTACAAATTCCAAGAATAATTTTCTTTATAAGGTTCTCTGTGTGGATACAATTATAGGTGAGAACTCTGTGTCATTTCTAAGAAAATAAATCCACATATAGCTACATTGCTCATGTTGAAACGCTCTCGAAAGAGCCTACCTCAGATCACGCCTCGGGAACTACTAGTTTTGAGGCTAAAACACTATAAGAGGTATAATTTATATTAAAAGAGTTATAATATTACACATATCTTTGTTTTAATGTTTATGGTTAGATTTGGCTTAAGAAATTGTGTTGGCTGAGTGAGCTACCCAAGAGGGGGGGGGTGAATTAAGTAGTTATAAAATTTTAAACAATTAAAACTTTCAGCAATTAATTTATTAAATAATCTATTTATCCTAAATCAATTATTATTTTCGTTATACAGTGGATACATGTTTATATTTTAAGTGCACACCAAATAGAATATGTTAAAAGTAATAACAAAACAGTACACCAAGATATATCCTGGTTCAGCAAATTAGTCTTACCTAATCTAGTCCCCTGAGCTCCACGGAGATTCGCAACCACTAAACCCTTGATCCCTTTACTAGGTAGGAACTAAATCCTTACAATTTCCCTTTTTTCAAACTAAGGAAAAATCTTATCTTTTTACTAGGTTAAAGACTAACCTAATTATATTATAGGAAGAATCACATCCTAATCCTTTTACAGACTAAAGATCAAACCTAATCATTTTACAGGCTAAATATTAAACCTCACAACTTTCACAAGTATCATTTTCACAAGTAAGGATGAAACTTTCACAATTCACTCAATTCAATTCAGGAAAAATCACAATCTAATTCTTTTCAAGGGAAACGAATAGCCCAACCTTTTTATACTTATGAAAAGATCAAACCCTAATATTTTTATCGGAAAAGATTGAAATCTAGCTACCCTGACCAGACACCAGCTCACCCATGTCTAATCCGCTCAAACTCACAAATACACAAAAAATATTAGTTTCTTCCTACAAGAAGATTCTACCAGCTCAAAACAGATATACTCGATTAATGTCCCGAAATTTACTACGTGATAGATACAATGTGAGGAAAATTAATATCTAATTATAAATAAGTGTGGGTAGTACAAAATATAGCATGTAATCATATAAACACACAAAATTGTTTTAAAAAGATTTTTATGCTCTTAAATTTGAAAATGATTTTTCAACGATCTTAACAACCAATCAAATATAATAATATGAAATCACAATAAATAATAATAGCTTAGAAAGATCTCACTAGGATAACACTGAAGAATGTAAATAGAATCGTAAGACAGCACAAATCGGTGACGCCCAAACAATCAACACTTTAGATCAAGAACATAACATAATATATTTCTCGAATAAATCTCACCAGAATGATGACTCTTAAAAAAACTTAGGAACTGATGTTCTTGATGTGTCTATCATAATCTCGCAAGTCTAATTATATTGACCAATATCTAGCCCTCCAATGGCTACTTTTGAAACTATATACCTCCAAAAGGCACTCTTAGACCCCATATAATAATTCCTTTCAATTCTGGGATATTTCACTTAAAAATAACTTTCAAAACTCTCAAATAAGTCCATAAAATATTTCTCAATTATCAATCACAAAAATAGGAAGTATTTAACTAACGAAATTGAGAGAATCATTTAATTTGTGAACCAAATCAATATAAATTTAAAACATATGGACCATATCTACAACAAGATTAGATCTCCCTAATTTCTCCCTTGGAATCCTAGAAAATGACTAGTTTTTTACTAGAAGACTAAGATCCTCGAAATGTCAATCGAAATAGTCGGTTGGCTGATTCCAGGCCTATCTGTTGACCGATTGATATAGCATGTAATCCAGGCCAAACAGGATAGCCATTAGGTTGAGTGATCACTCTTCGGTCGATTGACCAATTGGTTCAAAGAGTTGCCTCTACCCAATTCCAGCACAGTCGGTTGACCTATTGCCTCCCAATAGGTTGACTGATTAGTTCAGAGACTTTTACCTTAAAACCCTCGATTGACCGATCCTCTCTTGGTCGGTTGATTGATCATTTTAGGATCTATACTTTTTGCTCCAAAACCTCACTGTTTCAATCAGTTGAACAATCCTTTTCTGATTGGTTAACTGATTGATGTTGGTTGGTCAATTCCATCACTAATTTCTACTCAAAAACTCAACGTTTGATTCAGTTAACTGATTACTTTCTCGGTTGACTGAATTGACCCTAAACATTAACTTTAAACATGATTTTTACTTAGGTCAATTTTTATTTCCAATTTCACATAGGAGCACATATTTAATCACTAATTAGGATCTTAAATTCATCATATCAACACAAAAAATATAACTCACTTAATAGTATCGTGTGTGATCCTAATTCAGGTTGCATTAAGAGTATAAGAGTACTGAGTTTTTTCACCTAAGTTTTTCAGAATCTTCAACACTCTTCATTTTTTCAATGTCCATATTTGCACCCTTGACATTTTATTCATAATAACTTCATTATAATCAATAAATGGAACTTTTTTTTTTTTTTTTTTTTTTCTGAAACACTCAACAAACACATTAGTTCAACAAAAAACATCAATCTTTAATTGTTCATCAAAACCTCGGGATCAACAAATTGGATATTAAATTGTGATTTAATTTTTTCATATTCGTTGTGTTGACCTGTCAATTTTAATATTTGATCTATTTACTACCTACCAAACCCTAATTTGATTACCATCAATCTAGTTTAAACTTTGCTCTATATTGAACATTTGTTTGTGAGCAAAAATACTAGAAGGCTTTTTATTGACATGCATTTTTATGAGAGTGTTTGGAAGCTCCATCAGGCTATCTGGAATAAATTAAAAAGTCAATATTCACCTGTTCACTAAACTAAGATTGTCAAGAATTTGCATATCATATCTATATTGTGTGTTAGAAATTTGTAAGAATGACAAATAGAGTTTCCTTGAGACGATAGATGAAGAAGTCCAAGGAACTTTGGATTTACATTGGTTAGATCTCTACAGAGAATAGATTTTGAGGATTAATCCGAGAGAATGAATATTTGTGATCTCAAGTGTAAATGATGTTTTGTTGTTTTTTGTACCTTTATTTTTATAATTGTATTTTCTTGTTTTGAGAGTTGTATTAATTGTTTGTACTTGATAAATCCAAATAAATGAACCTTGGATGACTTGATGTTTGCCTAGGGAATGGGATTAAAAAATTATGGGGTGTGAACCTTAGTAAGAGAGTGGCAATGTATAAACATAGCTTACTTTGTGAGAGAGTAGCCAAATATAAACGTAGCATGCATGTGATGTAGTAGCAAGGCATAAACATATCTTGTCTTCTGAGAGATTGTAGCAAAGTATAAACGTACATTACTTTGTGAGAGAGTGGCAAGGTATAAATGTACTTTACCTTGTGAGAGATTGTAGTAAGATATAAATGTCCCTTATCTTGTGAGTGTGTAATAGTTTGGTGTTCATCGGGGAAGACGATCCAAATTATAGTAGGTGATAACTCTTTGCAGGAGCTAGAGGAGTAGACATAGACAAATTGATCTTTACCAAACTACTATAAAAATCCTTGTGCCATGTGATTGGTTGTCTCATCCCTATCCTCTTGTGATTATGATTTACATGTATATGTTGTTTGTGTTGTGACTACTTTTCTCCACTGTCTTACATTGTTAAATGGATCACACACATTAAAACGAGACAAACAATCTATCAATAGAATCACTTCGTATTATCATTGTACTCATTATTTACTAAAGAGATTGGTTGAAGCTATTTGTGATTGCAAAAATAAAAGAAAACGATAAAGTTCCATAACCCAATTCATCCCTCTCTTAAGTCAAGTCGTAATTATCTTCCATCACATTCTAAATTATAGCAATTTAAATTCCTGGAAATGTAATTCTTGATTTGATGAAAATGCTAGGACAGGGTTTTCTCTTTCATGCTTAGCCTCCAAGCGTTAGATGATGACATTTTTATTTTATTTTTGGTATTTTTTCGTATTTAACTAATCTTGTTATTTAATTTATGTCATTAGATTGTCTGTTTAAAATTAAAAGCACAAAAATATGTTGTTACCTTTGAAAAGAAAAACTTAAGACTCTACATTAAGGGCGTTTCCCCATACTATTGTTCTTGATTTTCCAATATGTGTGAATTTTTAAGATAATGGGTTTGAGAAGATACTTCCCTTAATTGGATCTTGAGAAATCATTTTATGAGAAATAAACATTTTTTTTAATAAAGTTTTTTTAAAAAAATAAATAAATTGTTTTTGTGTTTCCCCCCCCCCCCCCAAAAAAAAAAAAAAACAAATCACCATTTTTTTTCTCATAAATCATTTCTCATCCTTTCAAAAAAATCATTAAAAAAAAGTCATCCAAATATTTTTCTTTTTATAATAAATAAATAAAATAAAATAAAATAGATTTTTTAAATTTTTTCTATTTCAAAAATAATAATAATAATAAAAAAAGATCTTTCAAAAGGAAAAAAAAAATGTTTAAAAAAAAAATCCTTCAAATCTTTCCTAAAATAAGGGGAAAAAATAATCAAGAAAAAAATCTTTCAAAAAAAAAATTCCCGAATCTTCTCTTAAAAAATTAAAAAATATTTTCCCAAAAAAGAAAAATAAAAAAGAATAAAAATACTTTTTCTTTCCAAATATGTTTTTCTTAAAATCATCCTTGATAAAATCGCCAACCTAACCTAATGTTAAGATCGATCACATTAAATCCCCTGGAGATCATCCTTGTTAAATCTCTTAATATTTGATATGAGGTCATACCGGGAGAACATTCTAAAATATATCAAAAACTTGTCCCATCCCAATTTAGAAAATACAAAAAAAAAAAAAAAAAAAAAAAATTATAAAAAGGAAAACATTTTCAAAATAAAATAAATTATTTAGACTTAAACAAGATGGACTTAATTAGACATAAGATACTATTTTTAGACAGGCGTCTTAGGGTGCCTAACACCTTCTCCAAGCGTAACTGACCCCTGAACTCTTATAAATGAATCTTTGGTTTAACTTTATCTTTGGAGTCAAATTTACTTAGGTCTTTTAAATTATTTTTCTGAAAATTCGATGACCTAGCACACCAATTAAATCCAATGTTAGGGGACAACTCCTTGTTGTTAAATCGCCTAAGTACTTTTTGAGAAAGTTGTTTTAAAAAACCCTTCTCTTTTACACTTTACTATTTGATATTCTCTTTATTCTTTCGAAAAATGGGGAGAGTCAACTGACGACCCCATTGGGGATAGTTAGAGGGTTAAGCCTAAAGTGTCCAAGTGTGAGATTGTGATGGATTTTTCTTTTTGTACATATATCTGTTTCCCACTACCCCTAATATTGTAGACTCTTCCAAGGAACTAGCACAATTGCATTACATCCATATTGTTCCAAATAATAAACCTTTGTAAGTTCGATGGAGGTAAATAGTAGAGGCAAGGTCATGCGGTCCATCCGCCAGGACTGATTTTGATAATCACCTTACTCGGATTACCAACCAACAATGGGTGTTCCTTCAGGACGCCGGCAGTTTGAATAATTGGGAACCGATGCCTTTATATGATGCATTAAAAAGTCATGAGCCTTATACAATAATACTAGGTCTAGGTTTTGCCCAAACCTTCATAGGACACTATGATATAGGACATGGAAGAGGATATTTTAGAAAACCCTAGAACCGAACAAGTTGATAGTTTTCAATACCGATGAAGAATTGAGTGACGAAGGAATTTTCATAAGTCTCATCCGATATGATTGCAATAATATGTTGAACTCCTTTAATTTGGATTGTAACTTTCAAGATAGATGGAAATTCTTTCGCCCCTTTGCTTTGTTTATCTGAATAGTCACCACTGAAATTGGAAACCTCAAACTTGAATGAATCTTGGGTCTCCTTTAATTCACATAGACCAATAAGCCGACCTCAATAAAATAATTTTAAGAAAAATCGGTCATCTAAGATTGAATCATGCAATAAAAAAAAGAGAAAAAAAAAAAAAAAAAAAAGACTACCAGAATTTTTTGAAGCCTTCCCTCCTATATTGAAATCATATTGACCTATGACCTCAAATTAAGCGGTACCCTACTAGTTTTACCAAAACAAAATCCACAATCCAAGCTATACCCAGCCAAAATATCCTCCAACCTCCCTACCTATTATCTTAAAATTACCTACTTGGCCTTGTCCACTAATTCAAGTGATACCTTGTCAATTGTGCCAAAACTAACAATCCAAATCATACCCAACCAAAATATCCTCCAACCTCCTCACCCAAAATCTTGAATTAACCACTTGACCCTACAACTTCACCAAATTCAGAACCATACCCCTACCCTAATACCTTGAATTACCCGTCTTTTGATAACCTAAATCTTCCCATCCGTCATATCATGACACCATCCCATCCAAATGACTATAAAACCCCACTTCCCTATCTTCCAACTAAATTCACTGACCAATGGAGAAAATTTCAACTGAACCCAACCTAGGCTTAAACCACAACACTTCTAATATTTATTAAAAGATACCCTCCTATTACATTCCAATACTTGACCTAAGTGACCCACTTGTGAATTTTGATAAAATTGACAAAAAAAAAAAAAAAACCTAAACTCCACCTCTCCCTCTTGTTGGCCTTCTAGACGGTAAAAGACTTGCTTTGGAGATGTCTTGAAACTTTCAATAAGTGCTACTGTGTTTTCTAATCTATGTGTGTGATCAATGTATTGAGAATAAACTTGAGCATGAGGAATATGATTTTGATACTAAAATCGACTTTGATCAAAGAGAAAATAAAACAAGATGACTTACCTTAGATAGTGAAATAAAAGCGAGTATCAGAAAAATTTGGGAATCTTTTGATATAAATTTTCAAACTTTACGCATCACCCATCCACCAGCTAGGCAATTTTTCATAAAGCAAAGCCATCCCCTGAAAATCAACCATCCAAAACCCTAATGGCTAGGCTATCCATCATAAAACAAAGCCACCATTCCAAAAAAATCTTTTTAGTTTGAGAGATTTGTCCATCATTCATGATACCTTAAAGATGCTTCTAAAAAAAAGTGAAAGAACAGAAAAAGAAAAATAAAGAAAAATAAAGCAAAAAAGGAAAAAGAGGAAGAAGAAGAAGAAGAAGAAAAATAAGATATTCATTGATTGGTGATCTGGGTAATTCAAATATTAAGACGTAGGGGTATTTCAACACCTAGTGAGTTGGGCTAACTGGACCAGGATTATTGTCGAAAACTCCCTATATGGATTACTCAGGATACCATGATGCTAAATAAAAAAGAAAAAAAAAAAAAGAATAAAACAACAAATGAGAAACAACTTTCTATAGTTACTCACACGTCTCATCATAGAAAGAATGGTTCGGATACTTATTAGTTGAGGGGGTCATCTTGTGATACGAATTTTTGAGAAAATCTCGATTATTATAAAAATCACATTTGTTAATCTCAAATCAGATCAACATAGAAATCATATTAGGTAAAAAATAGATATTTAGATGAATAAACTTTAAAATTTTGTGCATATGGCTAATATAATTTACAAGAGTTGATTGAAATACAAAACATTTCAATCTCCTCGACTAGTCAAAAGAAAATATCATTAAATCCAAAAGAAGGGAAATGCTTCATATTACAAGGATAGCCGATGTTTCCTTCGTTAAAAAAAAATAATGTGATTTTTTTTCTGCCGCATGAATTCTTATATGGGTCAGTTGTCTCCTCACCATTTGATAAGTCAATTTTGTCTAAGACATATGTTGGCTTACACATCTACCCAAGAGAGGGTGAATTAAGTAGTTATAAAAATTTAAACAATTAAATCTTCATATACACAGGTTATCAATTTTCTTAATTGATTATTATCTTGTACAACAGCGAAAACATATTTAACTGAAGTGCATAACCAAACAACAAAAATAGAAAGGTAGCACACAACGATTTATCCTGACTCGACAAGCTATACTTACCTACGTCAAGTTTCCCATGCTCCATAGGGCTTTCGCAATTCACTAATCCCCTAATTCCTTTCCCAAGTAAGAACCAAACTCATACAATCCTTTTCACAAGTTCAGGACTAACCTAATTTTTTTTTTTCTAGGGTTAGAATCAAACATTTACACTTTTACACTTATCCCTTTCACAGGCTCAAGATGAACCTTATTTTTTTTCCTAAGCTAAAGAGTAACCTATTTCTATTACAAGAAAAAATCAAAACATAATCCTTTTAATAGACTAAAGATCAAATCTAATTCTTTTCAAAGGCTAAATATCAAATCCTAACTACTATGATTGGACACCGTCCCAAATTTATCTAATCAACTTACACTCCCAAATACAAAAAAAATACTAGTTTATTCCCACAGGAGCTTCTACCACCTCAAAACAATTATGCTCAATTAATGTCCCAAATCCTAAATAATAGAAATATGTGAGAAAGAAATATGATTTAATCAATTAAAGAACAAATAATATTTGATCATATTTTGCAGACAAAAATAATTTTTTAGGATATGAAAGATTTAACGATTTTTGTAAAACAAATATTCCAAATAATCAATAAGATAATATAAGAAAATCACTTAAATCAACTTGGAAATATTTCACCAGGAATTCTTGAAAATAGATAAGATAGCTCAGCGAATAATAAAAAATTGGTGATGAAAACTTTTGCGCGCTCAAATCAAGAACTCTTTCAAAATAACTCTCTCATAAATACTTTTTCAAAATATCACTATTTTGAAAGCAAAATATTATTTAATCTCTTTGTTCTTGATTAATTAAAGTTGAAAACGCAGGCCGCCTTATGTAGAATTCAAATTAAGCCTACAACGGCTAGTCTCAGAAAGATAAGACCGAAAACAACATCCATATATATTATATTATCAAAATAGGTATATTTAATTTAAAAATACTCTTACAAAAACTTGATTTATTTCCCAAAACTTTTTAGATTAAAATCTCTTAGAAATAGGAAGTAGTTTTTCTAATTCAATTCAAAGAATCAAATAATATATGGATTAAATTAATACATAATAGTAATATACTCACATCCCATTGAATGAATCAGGCCCCATCGTTCAACTACCCTACTTCCGGTTGACCGAACTTTGCAACGGTTCAAAAGTTGATTGTTGCCTCATTTTCCGTTGGTCGACCGATTTGGTCAGTGAACTCCCTTCTCAATTTTATCTAAGCCATTGTTTTTATTTGTCGACCGACCCATTTCGTCATTGACTGAATTTTCTAGTAGCTACCTCACTCATTTTCGTTCAAGGTACTATTTTGGTTAGTTGACCGACCCTTTTTGTAGGTTGACCTGATTGATCAAAAACTCCTTATTTTATGTGTTAAAAATATTTTCTCAAGTCAACACTTTATCAAAAATATTTTCATGATTTTAACACATTATATAAATCATTTAGGATCTTAATTTATCACTTCTTAGCGTGTCACACGTAAAATTACTCATTTTAAAGTGTCATGCGTAATCCTAATTTGGGTTGCGTTAAGAATATAAGAGTAATACGTTGTTTTTACCTAAGAATACCAAAAATCTTTAATACTCCAAAAAGTCTTCAATATCTTCATTTTTTACCCATTTTGATTCTCTTCATAAAATATTCGTCTTGTAAATCTTCAGCAATTAACTCTTTAATTAATTTCTTTTCTCATTTTCACACATAAAACTTCTAATATGAAATCACTCAATAAACTCATTAGTTCCAGAAAATATCATCATTCAATTGTTCATCAAAATATTAGGTTCAACAACATCTCTCAACCCGATATGCTTAATGGGTCTCCCTTCTAAAGGAATTTCGTTTTGAATAGTATCGGCCGCCAACCATTGGCTGGGGGACATTTTAGACACGGTCCTGTCATCATTTTTCCAGCCTTAGATTGGGACAGTCTTGAGTGTCATGCTACTTGTCTTACCCTAAATAAGCATCCTCATGAGTGTTTATGTCTTTCCTTGAAAGGGGGATCTAGTGAACTATGCAAGATTTGATACTAGGCATAATGCTAAGGTGTATAGGAAACTTGCTGAGGTTCGGTCATCCAAGTGTCAGCCCCAATCACAGGCTGGGTCACATTATGTGGTTCCAACTTATCTTTGGATCTAGATAATTTAACATTAGCAGTTCAAGCCATGGGTTAGGGAAAATTTAATAATTTGCCCTATTATCCTCGTCCCACCTATAGGCTGGGGCACATTTTATACTTCTATTATCTCATTTCTCCCCCATCCATAGACTAGGGAACATTTTGAAAAATGTTCATTTTTGTGTTGTGTTTGCCATTTCAATCCCCCCTGCTATAGGCGGAGGTATGTTAGTTTTTATTTTGCGTCAATCCTCCCTTACCACAGGTCGAAAGTTATGTTAGTTTTTATTTTTGCATTGGCTCAAGGTAACTACATTTATTTTGCATTGCCTCCCCGTGAGTGCCTTTTATTTTGCATTAATCTCTCTATGAGTGCCCTTTATTGTGCATTGCCTCTTGGTAGATGCCTATCTATTTTAAATCTGTCTTCCTAATTTTGCATTTGCCTTCTCATGAGTGCCCAATTATTTTGCATTGCCCCTCTGAGAGTGGCTTCTTTTTCATTTCTACAAACGATCCTCTAAACGAACATCGTTCGAGTTTGTCATGAGTTATTTGCATTACTTTAAGCAAACTTTGTTCGTCATGAGTCATTTCTATTCCTCTAAACGATTCTTTAATCAAATGTTGCTTGTCATGAGTTCGTCATGAGTCATTTTTATTTTTCTAAATGAACTTTGTTCATCTTAAGTCATTTTCATTCCTCTAAACGATCCTCTAAACAAACGTTGTTCGTGATGAGTCATTTTTATTCCTCTAAATAAACTTTGTTCATCATGAATAATTTTCATTCTTCTAAATGATTCTCTAAACAACGTTGTCCATCATGGGTAATTTCCATTCGTATAAACAATCCTCTAAACAAACGTTGTTTTTCATGAGTTCGCTATGAGTCATTTGCATTCCTCTACATGATCCTCTAAACGAGCATTGTTTGTCATGAATCATTTTCATTCCTTGAAATGATCATCTAAATGGAAATTATTCATCATGAGCTAGTCATGAGTGTCTTCCTTCTGAGTATTTGTGCGCTACATAGGGCATATGTTGAACTACAACTTGGACCTGATTCCCTGTAGGATAAGTAGGAAACTTATCTTGAGTTTGGTCGCAAAATTTTGAAATTAAGTGATTTCCAAAAAAAATATTTGAAAATAGGATGTTGGTTAAAATGACGTAGTCTTTTGTCCTTGTTAAGCAAGTGAAACTCGCATGTTAAAGAGGGACAACTGTAGACACGTTATTTTGCTAGTCCAAAAAAATTTATTGGTCTTTACAACTTTTTTTATTTTTAATTTTATTTTAATTTTTGTTATATTTTTATTTTGGAAAAAATAAGAAAAAAGAAAACTAAAAAAATATAAAAAAAAAAAAAACCAAAAACAAAAAAGGGAGCAGCACCAAGGGCACCCACGTAATGTGCGGATGCCAAAAAAAGAAGGCGTTTGTGAAATGCATAGACTTCTTGGAAGAAAAAAAAAAAAAAGGCAGAAGTAGGGGTGTACGCCCTTTCCTTCTAGAAGCTTTCATTTTTAGCTCGTTTTCCTTTTCCTTGAATAATAAGGCCTAGGCTTGGGTGGCCAGAACTAGGTTTTAGGTTTTTTTTTTAGTGTTTTTCAATTATCCACCTTTCCCTATAAATAGGAATCTGAGTCTCGTAATTCAAACACTTAGAAATTCATAGATAAACCCTTGTGGGAAGCGAGTCTTTGAGAGAAAAATCCTTCGGTGGTCGATTCTTAAAGAGAAACCCTTCGAGGAGCCAAAATTAAGAGAAAAACTCTTTGAGGAGACAAAATTTAAAGAGACACACTTCGGGGAGTTGATTTTTAGAGGGAAATCCATTAGGAAACCCGTCTTTGTGAGCGGAAACCCCATTTATCAGGGATTTTTTTTTACCAAAATAGGTATGTTTTTTTTTTCCCTTTCCAATATTAGTTCTATTTTATCACATTTTAAATTATCGCAATTTAAATTCCTGCAAATGTAATTCTTGTTAAAAACATCCGATGATTCGATGAAAATGCCTAGACGAGGTTTTCCCTTTCGGGCTTAGCCTCTGAGCGTTAGATGAGGACATTTTTTTTTGTTATATTTTTTCGCATTTAACTTATCTTGTTATTTAATTGATGTCGTTACATCATCTATTTGAAATTAAAAACATAAAATTATGTCGACAACATTGAAAAAAAAAAGGTTAAGACTCTACAGTAAGAGAGTATTTTCTATACCAATGCTTTTGATTTTTCAATATGTGTGAAATTCTAAGACGATGGGTTTAGAAAGACACTTTCCTTAATTGGATAATAAGTTGGACTATGTTAGCAAAACATACACACACACACACACACACACACTAGGGTATAACCTATGCCTGAAGATATGGGTTTTAATTTTTTTATTATATAAAAAAACATAATTTAGAAACATAAAAAATTAACATCGTCCTATTTATTTTTATAATATTCCCAAATTATGAACTCCTATTTTGTAATGAAAACGACATAAAAAAACATGACCAATAAAAAATTTAAAATATTTTTACATAATACCCTTTGTATATACGACACTCAAATATTCGAAAATTATTTTCAAATGATTACATCCAATAATCAATGTACAAGCAAATTGGACATAATCCCCTTTATTTATATGACATTCCAAATTCTCAACTCCTAATTTATTACATGATACTAACAAATACAACTAATAACAAACATGCACAACAATAACTAGCACAATCATATGATCAAGAAATATTTTCTAATGGACAATAATACCATAGTCTACAATACAAATTTCAACAATAAGAAAAATAATAAAGACAATTAATTATATATAAATTATAAACTTAATAATATAAATCTACCACTAAGGACACTAGAGGCCATCATCCAGGACTATTAGAACTTACCTTAATTATAGACTATCAAGTCATAGATTCTCTTCATTTGTCTCCAATATTTGAAATGTCACATGTTTGCATATCGTCTAATGAAAAACAAACACAATAATTATCAATTGGGCAAATAAGATAGATAAATAAATACATCCACCACTCATGGTTACTCGAAATTACCTTAAGCATAGACTCTCTCAAAGCAAAATATGGGTGCCTCAATCAATAAAAGTATAAAAATTTGTACTTACACCAGGTTTTCGATGGCTCAAGCAATTTTTTTCTCTCTCTTAAATCTCATGTTTTACTTTGTTCAAAGCTTCATTGTTCATTTCTGTAAACGAAAATATTGTAACAAAAAGAAAAAACTACAAAAACAAAAATATAAATTTAAATTAGATAAAGAATAATTTAGATCTATAACTTGGAAGGCCATTAGAAAGAGAATTGGAAATCCAAGAAATACAAATATACCTAAAATTGCAAGTAAACAATAATAAGCAAGCAAGAGCGAGAAATTGAAAGGAGACTAACGTTGAAAATAGAAAGATAAAGAGAGGGAGAAGGAGAGAGAGAGAAAAAATGGATGGAGGACGTGAAAATAAGAGAGGTAAAACTCTACATGATTAAAATTTTGAAGTTCGCTTGCCTAACAAAAAATGATTATGTTCCTAGTTTTGTTTTTTAAAAAAATAAAAAAATTACAAATTTGATCCTCGTATTTGCACACGTTTTTTTTTTTATTTGGACCTCCAATTTTTTATTTTATTTTATCAAAATGGTCCTCATATTTGCATACAATTTTCTAAGTGATCATTCTGTTAAAAACTGGGATTAAGTTGGACGAAATTGATCACGTGACATTCTTATGTCAAAATTTAAGGGTAAAAAGGTCATTTTCTATTTATTTTTTTAGTCTGTCTCTGTTCTCTCTCCGGTGTCTGCTTCTTCTGCAGCAAAAGCTTTAGCATCCAAAATTGCCACCGGTGGTGGTGGCGGCATTGGGAAGGCCGTGGATTCACCATTATCAACATAAGTGAAGGACTAACCGTAACCGTGACTGCAGTGGTTCAAGCAGACCTCATGTAACTGAGTCTGGTTATCGGCGGAAGTGAAAAAGGGCTTCAGCTGGGCAACCGCGAGTTTGAAACTCCACCTATGTGCAACAAAAATAGGGATGGGTAATAAGAGTGAGATGTGGTTTTGTCAATTTTACCAATGGAGGTGGAGAGAGAGGACTCTATCAATACCTCGGCTTTCGCGAATTGCCGGAGAATAATGTCGATGTTCTAGAGAGATTGAATGTAGGCAACTTGAGCTACTGCGAAAGCGTACCTCAAATCAATGGCTTGTTTGGTAAATCTTTTATTCTCCTTGCACATACGTAGGGCTTCACTTTTGAAGGCCTTTGAACTCGTAGCATCCATTATTGTTATTTTTTTTTTTTACAGTCGACGACTCGAAAGAGAACAACCTAGGTCATAAAATTAACATCATCCTTTGAATTTCCAGCCACAATTTATCAAAATTATTTGAAAATTACATAAAAGGACAATGGCGGGAAGAAATGGGGAACAATAGAAAAGGTAAAATCAATGAGATTTCCTCTTTCTTTGGCAAATGCAGCAAACCCTAACCCAAAATCTTCAAAATAACGCAACAATCGAAGCGGAATCCATAAAAGAGTTGGGATTTTCAGAGGAGATGGTATAATACCTTTGATTTGAAAAACGAAATGAGATCCAGATGAAATGTCAACGAAGATTTCAAGCGGTGGTTTATGTTGGGATTTTATTCCCTATAGATCTAAATCTATAATGCCTTAATCAACATGTCAAATCACCAAGAGTTCTAACGTATACATAAATTACGTACCTGGATCCATTACGATCAATTAATTTCTGATGCGAAATCCTGTGATAATTGATCACGAGAAGAACATGGATCGAGCGGGTATGTGGTCTTCTTCAACCAAATCTCCGGAGTTCCTTCATGAGATTCGCGATTCACTTCCAGATGGGGAGAAGTGAGCCGTCAAGACGATTTGGTATTATTGGGAACCATAACCCTAGTATTTCCTATTTATATGGTGTGATTAGGGTTCCCATAATCCCCTAATCATCCCAACAGTTTTCGGTATCTACTCATTTAAACCCACATTCTTTTAAGTAGTCTATGTGTTTACCCAAATTAATTGTGTTAATAATAAGTTGCCCAAAATCAGATTAGGAAATAAAATTTCCTAACAATCTCCTACTTGGGGATACATGTTATCCCTAAAACAATTATATCATGAAATTCCTTAGGCGTGCATCCGTATGCTATTTATCCTTAGATTTCTTCTTAAATAATCTAGTCCATCTCATAAACTAGTATTGAAATTACCGCAACTTATATCACAATACAGTCGTGACTAAGCCACGATGATCACCACAATAATACACTCAATAACATAGATCAAATGTGGATAAGTAGCATGGAAATCACATGCAATGTGATATTAGACATGCCTATTTTCAACTGGTCCAACTTTAGTCTTTAATAAGATCAATCCAAAGTCCTTAATGCAACGCAAACATTGCAAACAAAAATAAACCATAAACTTTATTCTGTAGAAAACTTAAACAATTCAATGTTCAAAGCAAAACATATAGAACAAAAATGACTCCCATATCAAAAAAAAAAAAAAACCCATGTGAGCGGTCTGCTCATAAAAGACTTTAGGGGTTAAACCCTTGGTAAATGGGTCCACTAGCATAAAATCTGTCCCAATATATTCTATAGCAATCTATTTATCCTGAACTCTCTCCATAACAACAAGAAATTTGATGTCGATAAATTTTGACTTCGTTGAGCTCCTATTGTTGTTGGAGTAAAGAACCGCTGAATTATTGTCACAATAAATTTTCAATGGCCTTTTAATTCCATCTACCACACGTACCCCATTGACAAAGTTCTGTAACCATATTTCGTGATTGTACGCCTTATAGCAAGCAATAAACTCCACTGCCATGGTTGAAGAGCCTATGAGAGTCTGCTTAGCAGACTTCCATGAGATAGCTCCTCCAGCCAACATAAAGATGCAGCCTGATGTGGAGTGCTTGCTATCTTGGCATTCTTCAAAATAGGAGTTAGAGAACCCGATGATCTCCAACCTGTCTGATCTCTGATAAGTGAGCATGTAGTCTTTTGTTCTCCTCAAATAATACATCATGCGTTTGGCTACTTTCCAATGTTGCATACTTGGATCACTCAAGTATCTGCCCAAAACTCCCACTATAAATGCTATGTCGGGACGAGTACAAATTTGAGCATATATTAGACTTCCTATTGTTGACACATAAGAAATCTTCTACATTTCTTTCTTTTAAAGGTCATTGTTAGGGCATTGATTAAGACTAAACTTATCTCCTTTAGCTACGAGTGTATCTCCTGGTCTACTGTCTTTCATGCCGAATCTACTCAGAACCTTATCAATATATCCATTTTGTGACAACCCAAGGATACGTCGAGAATGATCTCTCAGTATCTGGATACCTAAAACAAAAGAAGCGTCATCAAGATCTTTCATCTCAATTTTCTTTATTAGAAATTTCTTGGTTTTGTGCAATAAGCCTATATCGTTATTAGCGAGCAGAATATTATCGACATATAATACACAAAAAATATATTTACTGCCACTGAACTTGTGATATACACAGTCATCAATGAAATTCACCTTAAAACCGTACGAAGTGATGACTTGATGAAACTTGTGATACCATTGACAATAAGCCTGTTTGAGACCATAGATGGATTTCTTCAATTCACAGACCATGCACTTTGGATCTCTTGATACAAAGTTTTCTAGCAGTACTATATAGATCGTCATGCCAATATCTCCATTGAGAAACGCAGTCTTGACATCCATCTGATGTAGCTCTAGATCAAAATGAGCCACTAGTGCAATTATAGTTCTAAAAGAGTCTTTCGAAGATATTGGAGAGAAAGTCTCTTGGTAGTCTATTCCTTCCTTTTGAGTAAAGCCTTCGGCGACTAGACGAGCTTTATATCTCTCAATGTTACCCTTTGAATCCCTCTTAGTTTTAAAAATCCATTTAGAACCAATGGGTTTCGTACCTTCAGGTAACTCGACGAGATCCCAAACGTCATTGTCTTTCATAAACTTCAACTCATCCTTCATAGCATTGATCTATTTTTGAGAAGAACTGCGCATAGCTTGACAGAAGTTGATTGGGTCATCCTCTATCAAACCAACGCCATCCTCATGTTCTTGGAGAAAGCCGATATATTCATTCGAAATCACACTTCTCCTCTCCCTAGTGGATCTCCTCAATGGAACTTCTTGAGGTTGTTGAGTTTGTTCCATAGGTTGTGTTTGAGGAAGAATCTTATTGTTGTCTTTTTTTGGAATAATGTCAGAAATAAGAGCTTGAACCTGAACATCGTTATCTAGAACTAGAATAATGTCTTGAACAACGATAGGTATAGAGACCTCATCACCGTCAATAACATGTTCCCCTTCAAAAAAATTATGTCTTCAATAGAAATAGGTACAGAGACTTAATCACCGTCAATAACAGATTCTTCTTCAAAGACAACATTCCTTATGTTTTCTTTCCCCTCAAACTCAACACCCTCAAGGAATCTCACATTTTTTTGTTTTAAAGAAGGATCTTGATGTCGAATCGTAAAACTTGTAGCCCCGAGAGCGCTCAGCATAACCAATAAAATAGCAGCTAATTGTTCTTGAGTCCATTTTTCTTTCATGTGGCCTATAAGGCCATGCCTCTATTGGACAACCCCAAATGTACAAATTCCTAATGCTAGGCTTCTTGCCTGTCCAAAGCTCATAGGGATTTTGGTAACTGCTTTGTTGGGTACCCTATTAAAGGTGTATACTGCAGTCTTTAAAGCTTCTCCCCAAAGAGACTCTGGTAAGGGAGAATGACTAATCACACTCCTTAACATATCCTTAAGAGTTCGGTTTCATCGCTCTGCAACACTGTTCATGCTAGGTTTTCCCGACATGGTATATTGTAGAACAATTCCACACTCATTGAGGAAAATTGTGAAAGGTCTTGGACGTTGTTCTTCTGATTCATCATTTCTCCCATAGTATTCACCACTATGGTTCGATCTGACAATCTTAATTTTCTTTCCAAGGTGAAATTCAACTTCAGCTTTGAATGATTTGAAGGCATCCAAGGATTCAGACTTCTCATGAATAAAATATAAGTACCCATAGCGAGAGTAGTCGTCTATGAACTTAATAAAATATTGTTGTCAATTCCATGAATCCCTAGGGAATAGACCACAGATATCTATATATATTAGTTCTAAGACATCTATAGCTCTCTCGATACCTAATTTTCTTTCATTTGTTCGTTTTCCCTTGATGCACTCAATATAGACTTGAAAGTCTGTTAAATCTAGGGGTTCAGGAATTCCATCCGACACAAGTATCTAAATTCTCTATTTAGAGATATGACCTAAGCTCTTGTGCCATAAGGTGTCGGAATTATCATTGAATTTTCACTTTGTACCATGTGAATTTGTTTGCAGTATTTCATTGTAGGAACTAACGTCAAGCATATATATATATTATCAATCAAATAACCAAAATCAATAAAATTTGAACCTGGATAGAGACTAACTTTATTATTTCAAAAAGATCAATTAAAACCTAATTTGTCCAAACTAGAAATAGAAATCAAATTTCATTTAAAAGACGGTGCGTCAAATGTCTCATACAAATCCAAACAAAATCCAATTTTCAACCATAACCTAAAAGTCCCTATAGCTTCCACCGCAACTTTATTGTCGTCGCCTACAAAGATGAATCTTTCATCATCACTTGGCAGTCGACTCTATAAGTAACCCTGCATAGTCATACTTATGTGATCAGTAGCACCAGAATCTACCCACCAAATATCCATAGGTACAGAAGCAAAATTGACTTTAGAATAAACCAAAGTTAGAAGCATACCCTTCTTTGTACGCCAGATGGCATACTTGGAATACTCATTCTTCATGTGTCCTGTCCTTTTGTAGAATTAGTAGGTAAATACCTCATCTTGCTTCTTTTGTTTCTTCAGTTGAGAAGATCCTTTCGTAGCAACCTCAACTCTCTTCTTTTCTTGCTCTGAGAGGTCGAGGCCAAGTAAGCACTTTCAATCTTATCTTTGCACGCCAGGTGGCGCACTTTGAATACTCATTCTTCATGTGTCCCGTCCATTTGTAGAAGTAGCAGGTAAAGACCTCATCTTGCTTCTTTTGTTTCTTCAGTTGAGAAAATCCTTCCGCAGCAACCTCAGCTCTTTTTTTTTCTTGCTCTGAGAGGTCGAGGCCAAGTGAGCACTTTCAGTCTTATCTCCCTCTTGTCTCTCTTATTCTGGCACACAATGAGATATACACTCATTGAGGGACCATTTGTCTTTCTGAGTATTGTAACTCACTTTGAATTGCCCAAAGTGTGAAGGAAGAGAGATCAAAATTAAGTGCCTGAGCAAGTCATCAAATAGCTCTAACTTTAGTGTCTTTAGTTTTTGTTGGCCTAGTGATCTACCCAAGAGGAGGAGGTGAATTCGGTAGTTATAAAATTAAAACCAAATTCTTATCTTTTAACACTTAATTAATTAAATAATTAATTTAATCCTAAATCAATTATTTATCTTTATATTGCAGCGAATAAGTGTTATTAACTAGGTGTACACCCAAGCAATAGAAATTAAATAAATTAAACAAAGTAGCACACAAGGATATATCTTGGTTCACTAAGTTACTCTTGGCTAACCCAGTCCTCCAATCCCCACGGAGATTCGCTTCCACTAAACTCAAAATTCCTTTCCTAGGTAGGAACCAAACCCTTACACTGATTCTTTTCACAGGCTCAGAATCAACATTTACAATCCATTTTCACAAGTTCAGGAATAACCTTATCTTTTTTCAGGTTCCAGATTAACCTAATCCTTTTACAGGCTAAGGATAAAACCTAATTCTTTTATACCATAGGCTAAGTCAAATCTCACAAAAACATTCCAAGTATTCTTTTCATAGGTAAGAATTGAACCGTTATAAATCACACAAACTAATTCTAATCAGGAAGAATTACGCCTATCTCTTTTCACGGGAAAAGAGTAACCTAATTTTTTTATACTTTAGGAAAAAATCAATCATCAATCTCTTATAGGAAGAGATTGAAACTCAGGTACCCCTGATTAGATATTCCCAATAATATCTAACCCACACACAACTCACCAA
Source organism: Eucommia ulmoides (assembly GCA_016647705.1). Lineage (NCBI taxonomy): Eukaryota > Viridiplantae > Streptophyta > Magnoliopsida > Garryales > Eucommiaceae > Eucommia > Eucommia ulmoides. The sequence goes on from CM028336.1 coordinate 34,637,800, forward strand.
TTACAAAAATTGATAAGTTTTTTCCCACTCGAAGCTTCTACTATCTTAGATTAAATTTAAACTCGATTAATATCCCAATATATACTGGTGATTAAAAAAAAGTGAGAATATCAAAATCTGATTTTAATATAGACGGATAGCACACAATTTAGCACATAATAAAATTTTCACAAGAAATCATTTCAATATATTTTCAAGCAATTTAAAGTAGTTAAAAAACGATTTCACGAGATCGAATTACCAAGCAAGCAATAATAATAATAAACTCAATAAAAATAAGCTTGGAACGTTTTCACTCGAAAAACACCGAAAGAATGCAAATCAGATTACTAGTCAGCTCAGATCGGTGACGTCAAAAGATCTTATTATAATATTTCAATATAATATCAGAATGATAACTCTCAGAAAGCTCAGGAACTGAATAGTTCGTGCTGGAATAATCTCTTCTCTAAAAACGTAGGTCTATTTAAATAGTTTTGAAACAGACCCTCTAATGGCTAGTTCCTACATGTTATGATAATAAAATGCACATATAGACCCCATATATCATTACCTTTTAATTCTGGTTCAATTTACTTAATTATAACTTTCAAAACATTCAATTTAGTCCCCCAAATAATATCATATTCCCAAATCGATAGGATAGGAAGTATTAAACGTACTTAATTGAGAACCACATCAAATATGCATACTATATATATAGGGATATTTAAATAAGAATGATATATCTATAAAATATTCAAATCCCCAGAATCTCTCCAAGATATCAACAAAAAACGGTTAGTAACGACAACTTTTTGATCAAATCCACAAAATCCTCTAAACCTAAAATAGATCCATCGGTTGACTGACCAAATGCCATAAGTCGGCCATCTTCAACAATTTTTTCATGATTAAATAGTCAATAGAACTTTTACACTGAAACACTCAACAAACTCATTAGTTCCACAAAAAACATCAACATTTAATTGCCCATCAAAATCTTAGGATCAACAATCTCCCCATTTTTTATGATGACAATTATCTTTGATGTTTTTGTCAAAATAAAATATAACCACACTCCCCCTAAATTCGAGGACGGGTTTTTTAACTCATTAAAGCATAATCATGAAAAATATTTTCAAAAATACATAAGATATTCAACAAAGCTGGTAGCGAATTATTTTGTCTCTATGATACCGCAAGTGTACGGGTCAAGTTTTAATAGTATAGGAAGAGTAGGGTTATCGTATCCATAGGGATTGGTTTAAATTGTCGTTATGTACCGCAACTGTCATAACCTAACTTTATCTAGGCGACCCAATTTTGGGTTTTTATAGAAATAAAGATAAAACTAAAATAAATACAAAAACAAAATAAAATATAATCTGGATTATCTATGCACTAATGTTCTAGGGGCTTGATTTCATCTCGTTATTCCCGTGTTATCTTATTAAGAAATTATTAGTTAATTCCATTCATTCAACAATCTAGGTTTCTAAAACTCACTCACTACTTCTCCCGAGTGTAAAGTGAGTGAATATGCAATTACGTCAACACCGATATCCCTATCAAGCATTTAAATGATTACATGTGTCTTGCCTCAACCTCATGGATTACACACGTTCTAATAATCTCCCGAAATATTAAAACTTGTGTTGTGTTTTAAACATAGTTCGAATCTGGGGTTACCTCTCCCTAGCATCAAACCCCGTATTCTCAAATTAACCACAATATCATATACAAGCATACAATGGAAGTGATAAAACAGTAAACACAATTGAATGATGATTCTAATTGATCAATTTAGAACTCAATTACCTCCTGATCTCATGAGATCCTAAATTCCAAACTCAAATACTTAGGTGTTGATTTCCTCCCGGATTCACAACAACCTAAGTTATGCACTCCTAAATCCGGTTACGAATTCAACCTTTTCCGAGTATAAAATTCACAACCTAATATTGTCTAAATCATTGACCACATGAATTAAACACATTAGGCCTAAGGAGTCCATAAAATGGATTTAAATCTAACAATAAACAAAATATTCACAACACGGTTCAAACGAGACTACCTCAAGCCCTAGATCTAAATTATGAACACAATATAGACAAATCCATATTTAATCTTCTCAATAAATTTGTATATTGAAGAATGTTCAACACAAAATTACAAATACAAACTCAAAACACAAGATTAGGGAAAGAGAAAGGAACATAAAATCTTATTGTCGGTTTGGGATCTGGATCTTTAACTATATGTGCCACAAATGATGTTTTCTTCGTCGATCTCACATCAAAACACCATCACCCCTGTGTTTTCGCCTTCAAAATCGCCTCAAATAGGTCCAAAATCGTCTCCTCTCTTGTTCCTATCTCTCCTCCTCTTCAAAATGAACCCTAAAATATCTATTTAAAGTGTCAAATCTAACCATCATCACTGCAGTAAGCTAAGGGCAGTGTTTCCGCCATTTGCTAGCTGCAGCAATCAAAAGCTCGTTGCAGTATTGATTCCTAATTCGTAGTTTTGTTGTAAGTTTCTCATACGAACTTCGATTGAGGTGATTCAAAAACCTATAGAAATATATGATGTAGATATACAACTTTCATGTTTTGAGATTTTCAAAAATAGGATTGAATCATTGTTAAAAAGGTCTTTGAAGTTACTACACCTAAACCGATTTTGTATATTTTTTCCCACTTATTTATAAACCTACAAAACAAAAATAAAACACATTAAACTAACAAAATACTTGAAAATACACAAATATTTAAATCTAAAAGTACTTGATTTGTTGGTAAATAAACAACTTATCAAAAGCATAAAATATAATCAGTAATCAATCAACTCCCCCCACATCAGTGCAATGCTTAGGTGAACAAACCTAAACATTAACTAATCTCGTTTAAAGCGCAACTATGATTTCCCCCTTTATAGATATACAACAAAACATCAACCAATTCTCCTCCTTTGTCTTCTCAAAAAGTGGGGAAGGGGAACCACATATCAATTCTAGGCAATTATCATTATACCTAGGCTATACCAAAAACATCATTTTAAGCATGAAATCTTCCCATATATAATTGTAAATGAACAAATTCATGCATAGGAGAATAATCTTGAGGCAATCATAACACTTCAACAATATAGCATACAATCATATAATTTCAGTTAAGTCCACATGCCTTACTCATGATACCAAATAATGTCTTCCTATTAGATAGAATCAAGCCATATAATCTTCAATGCACTAGAATATGAAGCTTATGTCAAGAATAACTTGCTTATTAAAGGTGTTATCTCATAACATGCTAAATCTCTTCCACAATAGTAATCATTTAAAAATAAAGAGTTATGAAACATATGAGAATAACATACTATCATGCAAATAGCTAGGTGATTCATTCCTATAAATATATCCTCGTGCAGAAAAATATCAACTTGAAACATTAAGAACAGATTAATATGTCATGTATTCAAATACTCATATGTATGATATAAAAAAGAATTATCATGCTTTCATATTAATATTAACCACACAAGTTTTATCAATTTTATGCATCGATTAAATCATTAAGAGACTTTAATATATCACAATATTTTGCATTATAATGAATCAAGATATCATTTTAAGATGCATAAAATATCAGCTTAATTCACTTAATTCATTTTCAAAATCACGGAACATGGTTTAAAATTAAACACGTGCTCACTACTTGATATAAGCACATAAAAATATGTTAATACCCCTTAACTAAATGTGATTTTCATCATCACCCTACAATATTTCTAAGACAACAAGTGACAAATCATATAAAATAGGTCTTAGAAACCAGTATCAACTTACCTATTTGGCAAGTCGGACACCCCCTTCTTAAATTTAAAAAATTTAAATTGCGAGGAGTTAGGAGTACCTTTTATATCTTTCGAGGTAACTTTACTTTTTACATCATTCGTACTGATGATTTATTTGGGTGCACAATTTCTCTTAGCTTGTCTATATCTTCTCAACCTTTGATTATTGCCATTTGATTTACTGATACTTTCATTTGTACGTATCACTTATGGATTCTTGGTGATATCCCGTCTTGGTTTTGGTACATATTTTCTCTTTGCACATGTCTCTTTTGGCTTCTTTGCAACTTCACCTCCTGGATTTGATAAATTTGTTCACTTTGCATCCGTTGCTAGTGGATCATTGGTGACTTCTTGTCTTGGCTTTGATATGACCTCTTTGTTCGTTCTTTTTTGTCTACTTCCGATGTTATGTAACTATGTATAAGACATTTCAATAGTTCTCTTCGGTATCCATTTTATTTTAGATCCACCCTTGTTAGACATAAACTTAGGGTTCTTGAATGGACATGATAATTTAAAATGCCCAACCCTATTGCAATAATAACATCTCAAATTTGATTTATCATAGAAAGCACGAGATGTAAAACAAGAATTATTTCTAACAATATCAACAAAACTATCATTGACTTGTGATAAAAGATGAGACGATGAAATATATCCACTTTACCTAGAAAAATTATTTTCAAAAGCTCTTGAAACAGACTTGAGGTCGGATTTTGATTTTTCAAATTTTTTCTTAAGTAAATCAATTTTTGAATTAAGATCTGACCTTTGCTTAGAAATCATGTCAAGATTATTTTTTAAAACTCTGTTTTTCTTTTCAAGGGAATCCATTTTAGAGAGAAAATTATTAATTTAAAAAATAACGTCCGAAAACTCTTTTGTACCACAATAATCATCCAAATGTACTTTAGATTTTCGAACACTTTTTTCGTTTTCGAAAGAATCAATTTTTTTTTTTAAACTGAAGCTATCTTTAGCAAAAAGTAGCATGAAAGAAAGTAATTTTTTAATGACAACATGGACATTTTCATTATCATCATCTCTTTCACTACTACTAATACCACAAGAATCATGCATCACATTATTATATAAAAATCTATCACCATCAAGAGAGGATACACAAACAAATCATCCATGTTGTGTGAATATGACCGGTTTAGCTAGGATGTTAAGCCTAATTGAGCTAAAACCAGCTCTGATACCAATTGTTGGCCTAGTGATTTACCCAAGAGGGGGGTGAATTGGGTAGTTATAAAATTAAAACCAAATTCTTATCTTTTAACACTGAATTAATTTAATCATAAATCAATTACTTATCTTTATATCGCAGCGGATAAGTGTTATTAACTAGGTGCACACCCAAACAACAGAAAATAAATAAATTAAACAAAGCTCCCCACAAGGATATATCCTGGTTTATCAAACTACTCTTGCTTAATCCAGTCCTTCGCGCCCTACAGAGATTCGCTCCCACTAAACTCAAGATTCCTTTTCCAGGTAGGAACCAAACCCTTACACTAATTCTTTTCACAGGTTCAAAATCAACCTTTACAATCCCTTTTTAGAGGCTCGGGAATAACCATATCTTTTTTTAGGCTCAACATTAACCTAATCATTTCACAGGATAAGGATCCAATCTAATTCTTTTATACCTTAGGCGAAGAATCAAACCTCAAAAAAAACACTCCAAGTATCATTTTCACCGATAAGGATGAAACTGTTACTGTTGTCCCAGTTAAATACCAAAGAGGGGGAGTGAATTGGGTAGTTAAAAAATTGTCAAAGAAAAAAAATACTTTAATAATCCAAATAATTAATTTTAATCCTAAATTAATTATTATCTTTATATCACAGCGGAAATATAAAATCGACTAGGTGCACCCCAAACAACAAAAATAAATAATTTAAAGATAACCGCACACCAAAACTTTATACTGTTTCACCAAACTACTCTGGGCTAATCCAATCCTCCAAGCCCCACAGATAGTCGCACCCACTAAACTCAAGATCCCTTTAAAGGTAGGAACCAAAGTCTCACAAAGATTATTTTACAGGCTCAGAATCAACCTTAACAAAATTTCATTTTCACAGACTTAGGAATAACCTCTACTTTTTACAGGTTCAAGAATAACCTAATTCTTTTTTACACAAAGACTAAAGAATAAAAACCTCACAAACACTTCAAATTTCGTTTTACCCAGTAAGGATTTAACTGTTACAAAATTCGCACAAAACAATTCAATTCAAGAAGAAGTACTACATCAATCTCTTTATAGGAAGAGACTAAAACCAGCTACCCTTAGATAAAATACTCCCAACAGTATTTAATCCGTCATGCAACTTACCAATTAAAAATTGATAAGTGATTTTTCTCACTCAGAGCTTCTACCACCCCAGATAAATTAAAACTCAATTAATATCCCAAAAACTAGTGATAGAAAAGTGAGATATTCAAAATCTAATTTTAAACAAAAATGGGTAGCACGTAATCTGATCATCATTAAGGATAAAAAAATTTAACTATGCAGATCACATCAAAATTCATACACTAGAGATCAAGTTTCACCAAAATCCTAAATTAGCAATTACAGACCGATATAGTAAATGTGGAATTTGTCTTAATAACAAATTTAGAGAGAGAGAATAAAAGAAAAATTTAATGAGGGCTCTGTCTAGAAAAGTGATAATAAAGTCCCATCGGACTAGTGGTTGGTTGCTGAGGACATGGAACTCCTTCCTCAACAATTGGCCATGGAGTCATTTGCTGATGAAACAACGTTGACGGTCTTGCTCCAGATGGCCCTACTACGGTTGGTGCTCCAAAAGACTGTTGTGCTCCAAACATAGGATGTCCTGTAAAGGGTGGCTGAGCATTATACTACTGCTAGTATCTGTGATGAGATAACTGCATAAACTGAAACATTTGTTCCAGATTCCCTGTGATTTTCCCAAATCCAGCTTCCATGTTCATATTTATTTGGACCATTTTATTTTCTAACCCAGTCATCCGATCATCCATTAGATCTGCATGTACCCTTAGATCATCAATCTGATAATGAAGAAAATCCATATTCTAATCTATGCTCATTTCTTCTTCATTATCTTCTTCCTCGCTCACAGCCAGCATTCTTTGCCTTTTCTAATTCCTCTTCTTTACCCATCTATTTCCTCTGTACTCATATCCCATTAACGAAACATTACCCATATTAATCCATCCAAGTATGATTATCATGAATTTTTGCTCATCATGATCAATTTTAACTCCAAAATGATCAAACAACCTTTGGAGTGCATCAGCATCGGGTAATACTCCAGAAGGTTTCTAAACATAATACTTCATGTGGTCCATCGTAATATGAGCTAGATCCAATTTTCTCCCTTCAACCATCTCATTCATCAAATAAAGATCAAAGTCATTTACATTAGCATGACTTCCCTTTCGAGGCACAACCGTATTGGTTAACACCAAATAAAGGAATTGATGCTCAAGAGATAATGATCCTACTTTGTCTCCCTCTAAATCAAATTTCTCAGCAATTGCCATTCTATTGAAATTTATCGAAAGCCAGTGAGGGGCATTGTACAGAACTATGTCTCCTTTATGTATTTCCAAAATGTCACATAATAGCCCCCTATTAAACCGGATTTCTTTCCCTTTAACATAGGATTAATATTTAATATTATTGTAAGTGAGATTGCTATAGAACATTCTCACCCACACTAGCATCCACTCATTCCTTTGGGTAACAAAATCGACCCACCCCAATTTCTAAAATATCCTTCAATATAAATATTTTTCTCTTCCAAACTAACAAAATTTATAGGTTTGCAACCTAAAACCTTTTGGTTGACAAACCCCTCATTATATTTTTTTCTCATCCTCTTCCTTTTGAAAAAGTTCGTTGTCGAACATAGACTGATAGGTGTGAAATACCTACGTATTTCCAATCCGAATTTGTTAGTTTTCGAGTACGTTTATAGTTATTTTTATATGTTTTAATATGTTTTTATACTTTCTGTATAAATCAGGCGTGTGGAGCAAAAAGATAGGAAACTGGAGCGAAAACGATGAGATCGAACCGAAGGCGAGTCGAAGTTACGGTAAATAAACAAGCAAGGAGGAAAAAATATGAAGGAAGCCCACCGTCTAGGCGTCCAGACCTCTGCCTAGGCAGTGAAGATGCTAAGAATGAAAAAAGGCTACTGACAACCTACCGCCTTGGCAGGAAATTCCTCTGCCTAGGTGGAAACCCCAGTAGAAACATTTCCAAGTCCACTACCTACTTCTTCGCCTAGGCGGTCACCAAACTTGCAAAGTCGGTACAGGTGCTGTAACTTCAAGGCTATTTTGGACTATGATGAAATCCAATTTTGGAAATACTCAAAACATGGAAGTTGTAGATATTTTTCTTATCTGTCCATAGGTGTTTGAAGCACCTCAATCGGAGTTTGTATGAAGAAGTTACAGCCAAAACAAAATTTCAAACCTGCAGTAACTTCGCCTAGGAGAATTTTTCAGCGCCTAGGCCAATTTCCGGCAGAAAGTTGACCGACTTAACTTCACCTAGGCGAAGTTTTCTTCGCCTAGACGAAAATCCTGCAGTATACCCTTAATATTTATTAGATATTTTGAGATCTTTTGAGATATTTTTAATCCCTTCTCTCCTCTTCTCTTCCCTCTCTTCAACCCTTAAGGCCTTAGGCCATATTTTAGGAGTAGAATTAGGGATTTTTTAGGGAGAGCTCTCAACCCGAGATGGAGGATGAAGAGGAAAGCGACCGTTTGACGGTTCTAGCGCCAATTCTTCGGATATAGGCTAAGTCACTCGTTTCTTCTCTTTGTTTTCTTCATTTTGGTAGTTGTTGAGCATGTTTAGCTCATTTTACATTGTATAAACAGTTAGGGCCATGAATTAAACATGGATTGTAATAGGGATTAACGTATTATTTATGAAAATGTTGTTTTGGTTGAATTTGTGTTTCGTTCTTGGTTGTTCCTTATAATTTCGATTGTGTTGCCATGTTTTCTATGATTATATGCTAGTTTAGATATAATGAGAATACAGGGTTTGACACTCGGGAGAGGTAACCCCGGATCCGGACTAGGGTTAACACAACACGACAATCTAACGACCCGAGAGGGCGTTAGAAAGTGTGCAATCGATGACGTTGGGGCGAGACTCACGTGACCTAGAGTCATTAAGACGTCGAGGGGGACTTCGGTGTTGACACGAAGTCACGTATTCCCCAGTCTTACATTCGGAAGAGGTGGCAAGGGAGTTTACGAATCGAGATTGTCGGATACACCGAACGCCGTTAATGTTAACTAAAATGAAATCAAATGCATTTAAGTAAATAAAGTTAATCCCTAGGAAATCTACTCCCCTAAACAATCTCAAATTAGTATTTATAGTATAGTTAACTTAATTAGTATTTTAGTTTAGTATTAGTAATTAATTAAAATCCATTTATTGTCGCCTAGATAAAGTCAGGTTATGACAATCGCGATACTCGATAGTAACAACACCAATCCCTGTAGATACGATACCCGACCGAAAGGTCCACTATACTAAAACTTGATCCATACGCTTGCGGTGAAAGATGCAGCGCATTATTTGCGGCCACCAAGTTTTTGGCGCCGTTACCGGGGATTGGTTGTTGTTAAATTCTATTCCCGTCAACATCCACCAAGTTTTTGGCGCCGTTGCCGGGGATTGGAAGGAGTATTACTATTAATATTGTGAGTAAATAACTTGATTTTAATTTAGGCATTTTTGTATATAATTTTCGTTTGTAGTTTTGTTTTTGTTTTCCTACAGGATGCTTGAAGATGTTAGATCAACAGGTACTCTTGTGTTTTGTTCATTGAAAAATCTCGCCAGTCTTGAGGGCATGTGTCGGACCGAGGACATTAAACCAAGCGCTTCTTGGGAGGCAACCCAGGGTCACAAATAAGTTAGATACATCTCCGTCAATTTGAGTTGGAGGCGAGATCCTCTTGCCTCCCAGGTATGTGTTCTAAACCCCCGTTTTCAATATCATGCTATATACTGTCATTGGGATCGCTGACGGCTTGTTTGGACACCACCTGTATTGAGTTGGTGGTGATGTGTAGTATGTTTTAGTATGTGTATATGTTTTTAGCATGTTTTACTATTTTTATACGTTTGCATGCTTGTTTAGGATTAGTTTGTTTAGTTTAGTTGTTGTTTTGTGCTGAGTTTTGACGTCATCTGGGCCTTTACCCGATGATGACTCTGTCCCCTGATTGTTTTGAGGTCGAGCGTAACGCTCATTCATGTGTGTTTTGTGTGCTTGACGTATCGTCTTAGTAAAAGTTATTGTGGATCCTAAATGCACGAGCACATAAACTCAATATAGCACTATCTTATTGATTTGAAACTGATTATCCGTCAATCAATTTCATGACAATAGGGATTCTAGAACTTGATTTGGGAGAAATTCGAGGCGAAATCCTAGGCGAGGTTGTTTAGGAGATATGATTTAGGCAATCATTTGATCGCTTAAGCCTTTTGAAGCCTACCATGCAATATCATTATCCCTCGTTACCCTGTCGAAGCCTAATAGCCATTTCAAGTCTGAACACTTAACAAATACCATAGCCTATTGAACTTTTTCCAAACCTATATCGCTAAACTGAAGGCACAATTTGAGTGAATCAAGTTAGCATTTCGCTACTTGATGTGAGCGGTTGGGTTTAGGCCAAAATTCTAATTTGGTTCGGTATTCGAGTACTTGCTTGTCGTTTGTCGTTCATATTGTTTGCACATTCCTAAGGTTATAAGAATTCGAATACGTTTTGGGGTGTGTTACTTAATCATTTTTGCACACTTTTAAAATTGTAGAAATTCGAATGAGTTTGGGGGTGTGTTAAAAAAAAAAAAAAAAAAAAAAAGTTTCTTTTTGACATGACAAGTGAGTATGATGTTCTTAAACATTTGTTCAGGGTTGGTTCTAAAAAAATATGGGGTTTCGAGTGTGAGAATGCCAAGTGATGTGCCTATGGTAACGTTAAGTTAACGACATTAACCTATTTTCTATTCTAAAATACCATTGGCCATTATTCCAAAACCGAATCAAGTCCTATTGATCTTTTTGAACCTCTGAGCCTACATTAGTGGAGAATAGATCCCAGGTCAGGCGTATGGATTCCCTATACCTTAAAGGTTTTAGTCATGATCTTTATTTAGGGATAATCCCATCTAATCAATGGATAGTAGTATATTTGAGTTTAATCACACACACACTTAAACAGGATCTAGAATGACGCTTACTATTTTTGAACGTAGAAATTCTAGAACACCACATGGTGTGATTTATGCTTGAACTTTATAGGATTAGGGGCCGATGAGGGAAAAATCTTTCGGCCGGTAGATGATAATCAAAACTTACACATTTTTGTTTTTAATGTTTTTCGTTTGTAGTTTTTAATTTCATAATTAGTTTGTATACTTTCTCTATTGTGTGGGTGTTTTGCTCGAGGGCTAGCAAAATTCTGAGTTTGGGGGTATTTGATAGGTGTAAAATACCTACATATTTCCAATCCGAATTTGTTAGTTTTCGAGTACGTTTATAGTTATTTTTATATGTTTTAATATGTTTTTATACTTTTTGTATAAATCAGGCGTGTGGAGCAAAAAGATAGGAAACTGGAGCGAAAACGATGAGATCGAACCGAAGGCGATTCGAAGTTACGGTGGATAAACAAGCAAGGAGGCAAAAATATGAAGGAAGCCCACCGTCTAGGCGTCCAGACCTCCGCCTAGGCAGTGAAGATACTGAGAATGATAAAAGGCTACTGACAGCCCATCGCCTTGGTAGGAAATTCCTCTTCCTAGGTAGAAATCCCAGTAGAAACATTTCCAAGTCCACCGCCTACTTCTTCGCCTAGGCGGTCACCAAACCTGCAAAGTCGGTACAGGTGTTGTAACTTCAAGGCTATTTTGGACTATGATGCAATCCGATTTTGGAAATACTCAAAACATTGAAGTTGTAGATATTTTTCTTATATATCTATATGTTTTTGAATCACCTCAATAGGAGTTTGGATGAAGAAGTTACAGCTAAAACAAAATTTCAAACCTGTAGTAACTTCGCCTAGGCGAAGTTTTCTTCGCCTAGACAAAAATCCTGCAGCATACCCTTGATATTTATTAGATATTTTGAGATCTTTTGAGATATTTTTAATCCCTTCTCTTCTCTTCTCTTCCCTCTCTTCAACCCTTAAGGCCTTAGGCCATATTTTAGGAGTAGGATTAGGGATTTTTTAGGGAGAGCTCTCAACCCGAGATGAAGGATGAAGAGGAAAGCGACCGTTTGACGGTTCTAGCGCCAATTCTTCGGATATAGGCTAAGTCACTCGTTTCTTCTCTTTGTTTTCTTCATTTTGGTAGTTGTTGAGCATGTTTAGCTCATTTTACATTGTATAAACAGTTAGGGCCATGAATTAAACATGGATTGTAATAGAGATTAACGTATTATTTATGAAAATGTAGTTTTGGTTGAATTTGTGTTTCGTTCTTGGTTGTTCCTTATAATTTCGATTGTGTTGCCATGTTTTCTATGATTATATGCTAGTTTAGATATAATGAGAATATAGGGTTTGACACTCGGGAGTGGTAACCCCGGATCCGGACTAGGGTTAACACAACATGACAATCTAACGACCTGGGAGGGCGTTAGAAAGTGTGCAATCGATGACATTGGGGCGAGACTCACGTGACCTAGAGTCGTTAAGACGTCGAGGAGGACTTCGGCGTTGACACGAAGTCACGTATTCCCCAGTTTTACACTCGGAAGAGGTGGCGAGGGAGTTTACGAACCGAGATTGTCGGATACGCCGAACGCCGTTAATGTTAACTAAAATGAAATCAAACGCATTTAAGTAAATAAAGTTAATCCCTAGGAAATCTACTCCCCTAAACAATCTCAAATTACTATTTATAGTATAGTTAACTTAATTAGTATTTTAGTTTAGTATTAGTAATTAATTAAAATCCATTTATTGTCGCCTAGATAACGTCAGGTTATGACAATCGCGATACTCGATAGTAACAACACCAATCTCTGTGGATACGATACCCGACCGAAAGGTCCACTATACTAAAACTTGATCTGTACGCTTGCGGTGAAAGTGGCAGCGCATTATTTGTGGCCACCATAGACCTTTGAGCACGATTCTTGACTCTAGGCATTTTTCACACAAATTTAAAATAAATCAACCAAAATAACTCCGGAGATTAAGCCTAAATCGAGAACCAACCGAAACCCTAGAAATCAGAGAAAACCAACCTTTTTTTCGCGAGTAATGAGCCACCAATCTCAGATCCTTGCCTTAGACCTTTAGATTCAACCCCAAAATCTTCTAATCCAAGCCGAAATGAACTAATTTGGTGAAGTTTGTGCTTGAACGAGCTGGGGAGAGGAAGGGTTTTAGAGAAAAAATGGTTTTAGTTTCGAATGAAATGAAATAAACAAGTGAGGATATTTATATCCCATAATGGTCGGTCGACAGCCATCTTAGAGGCGGTCGATAGATGAATGCAATGTGCTTCTTTGTATTCCAACCTGCTACTGTCGATCGACTCATGAGTCGACTGCTCATTCTGAGTTGTTTGATTTTGTGCATTTAAACCCTTATTTGATCAATTTAGCTCAATTTTTTTACCTCTTATTTTGATCCACATATATATATTTTTTTTAAAAAAATTAATTACTCACACCTTTAAACACACACACACACACACACACACACATGTATCACAAACATCTAAATTTCAAAAGGGACAAGCCCAGTCTCTCTAACAAAATTAGTAAACTTAAACTTAAATTTTTTTGACATACTTAGATCATCTTTGGGAGCAAGTAGTGTGTGTACCTTTGATGGATTACTCATTTCTGACTTGGAATCCTTTGACTTCACCAATACTTGATTTTTCTCCTTAATTTATTCCTTCTTAGGAATGACAATTTTCTGAACTGCTTCAATAAGAACTTCTTTACCATTGTTTTGTGCTTCAGTCTACTTTGGTACAACTTTGTAAATTAACGTTTTCTTGTACTAGTATCTTGCCATTTGTTTTGGATAAGCTTTGTCAACTCTCACATATTGAGCTTGTTGCTTCTGTACTCTTCTATTTGGCACGTGCTGATTCTTCTTATTTGGTACATTGAACCTCGGTTCCTTCTTAGGCAGAGTATATTCATTGTACCTTCTTGTCTATTCAAATCTCTTTGTCGGCACGTAGTATTCATTGCACCTTTGTCGAAATCTCTGATTAGTACCTGTACAAAAATTTTCTCTTTTTGGTATCTTGTTGTTTCTGGATCCGACAGGGTAACCATATAATAAATAATAGGAGTTTTCATAATGACAAAATTTACGACAATAAAAACACTTAATACTATTAGCACGCCTCTTCTAATAGTTAGTATTTCATACGGGAGCATAATATTGTTTATGATTTTGATAAGCAACTTTAGTAACTATTGGTTTTTCAATAGATTTAGTACTCTCAAGATCGTTGAATTTATCCATTTCTTATTTAAGCTCCTTTTGAGTCTTCTCAAGTAACCATTCATTGGTGTGAACATTTACCTGTAGACCAAAATTCTTTTTATACATAAATTCAAGATCATTCTTAAGAATTTGGCAGCCATTTTCAACATAATGGATTTTCACTCGAGCTCTGTCAAGCTCACACTTTGTATCGTCTAATTCAATACTCAAGGCCACATTCAAGGTTTCAAGATTTTTCCTTTTAAATTCATTATGTTGAAGATTATTAAAATCATTTTTTAAAACCTCAGTCTCATCCTCAAGAGACTCGATTTTCTCACACAACTTAGTAATTTTAGATAAAGCATTTTTAAACTCAACAGTTTAAAAATATTTGTCCAAATTCTTTTTCTTGAGAGATTTGACAGTACTAAACTTCTTATTTTCAAGAGTTGCAATTTTTGGCTCTAGTTTAAAATTCTCTCTTACAAAAATATATGTAAGAGTAATAAGCGTCTGAATAGCCTTATCTGCATTTTCATCATTGCAAATTATATCGATCTCACGATCAGAACAATGACTATTAGAAGAAATAGAATTAACAGCAGTACACATTACTTCATAATCAAGACACTCCATGTGATCGTGTTTAGCTACTATAAAGTATATCTAGTTAAAACCAGCTCGGATGTCAATTATTGGCCTAGTGAAATACCCAATATGGGGGTGAATTGGGTAGTTAAAAATTGTCAGAGAAAAAAAATACTTTAATAATCAAAATAATTAATTTTAATCCTAAATTAATTATTATCTTTATATCACAGTGGAAATATAAAATCAATTAGGTGGACACCAAACAACAAAAATAAATAATATAAAGATAGTAAAACACCAGAAATTTATACTGTTTCACAAAGCTACTCTTGGCTAATCCAGTCCTTTGAGCCCCATGGAGAGTCGCACTCACTAAACTCAAGATCCCTTTAAAGGTAAGAACTAAACCCTCACAAATATTCCTTTACAGGCTCAAAATCAACCTTGACAAACTTTCCTTTTCACAGGCTTAGGAATGACCTCTACTTTTTATAGGCTCAAGAATAACCTAATTTTTTTTTAACACAATGGCTAAAGAATCAAAACCTCACAAACACTCCAAATATCGTTTTACTTGGTAAGGATTGAACCGTTACAAAATTCATACAAAATAATTCAATTCAGGAAGAATTACTACCTCAATCTCTTTACAGGAAGATACTCAAACCAGCTACCCTTAAATCAAATACTCCCAACAGTATTTAATCCGTCATTTAACTTACCAATTAAAAATTGACTAGTGATTTTTCTCACTCGGAGCTTCTACCACCCTAGATAAATTAAAACTCGATTAATATCCCAAAAACTAGTGATAGATAAGTGAGATATTCAAAATCTGATTTTAAACAAAAATGGGTAGCACGTAATCAAATTGATTCAAGAAATTGTTTAAAAAATATTTTTCAATAAAAAATCGTAAAACAATTTCTAAAGATCAAATTCCAAAAATTAATCAAGCAATACTAAACAGAAAGTAAGTTGGAAAGATCTTACCTGGAATCCACTGAAAGAATAATTGTAGCAATGTTACTTCAGATTCGGTAGCAGCAAATAATTCTCAAGAATGACTCTTAGAAAAGCTCTCACAAATCTCAATATGATTTCTCTTAGAAAAGCTCAGTATAATCTCTTGATCTCTCTTAATCTCACTTATTGATATGAAAAACGCAGGTCTATATAAATGAGATTAAAATAAGTTCGCTAACGGCTAGTTTCCATTTGTTATGATACTTACTTGCTCTTATAGACCTCTTATATCATTAAGACTTCATTCTGGTTCAAATCACTTAATTATGGCTTTTAAACTTCTTAATTAAGTCCCACAAATATTTCTCAATCACAATTAAACATAATAGAAACAATTATATCTACCAAATTGAGAAATATTCAAACTTAATTAACCAAATCAATAGGGATATCAAAATATGGGTTGCATATCTCAAATAATATTAAATCTCTAAAATCTCTCATGAATCCTAACAAAAAAAAGCTAGTAACGGCTACTTTCAGAATAAAATCTGGAATTCCATAATATCCTGAAACAGACCCGTAAGTCGACCAACAAACACCCATAAGTCGACCGCTCGATTTAGGATACTAGCCAAGCCAAAAGTTCTTTGCCTATCGGTCGACTGCCCATCCATCATCTGTCGACCAGACGATTCAAAAAGTTTATCTTTAAGCATAGGTCGACATACCTGTCAACTGAAAGATTCAGAGACTTTTTCTTCTATGCTCCGGTTGACTTACCTGTCAACTTGTCAATGTTGAGAATCTCTTCTAAATTCGTTTTTAATTCATTTTCTTCAACGTTTTCGCCCCTTTAATTGATTTCTTTTCTCAATTAGCTCCACTGAATTCTTAAATTTAATTTTAATTAATTATCAATATTTCTTTTTCAATTACACATATGAGTAGATAATTTCACTAATTAGGATCCTATCAAAATACACATAAATTTAAAAACTTTTTGTATCATGTGTGATCCTAATCAGGATACATTAAAAGTAAAAATGAACCTGAGTTGTTTTCCCTTAGATTCTTTAAAACCTTCGGTCTCTTAATGTCCATCGTCTTCGTCAGTCTTTTTAGCATGCATTAATTACTTGTCATCATATCTTCATCATTGGAACTAATAAACTAACACACTTAATCGTACCGTTAGTTCCACGAAAAACATCAACCTTTAATTGTTCATCAAAATCTTAGGATCAATAATCTCCCGTTTTTTGATAATGACAATTAATTTTGATGTTTTCTTCAAAACAATAATGTAACCACACTCCCCCTAAATCTGAGGACGAAATCTTTAACTCTCCAAAGCAAAGTAATGAAGATAATTAAAATATCGTCAAACAAAGAACAAATTTCAATATACAATGAACTCCCCCTTAATATATTCAACAAAACATCAACTAATTCTCCCATTTTGTCATCTCAAAAAATTGGGGAGGGGGAAACCATGAACTCTACTCTAGGCAAACATATAATTTACTTTGAAAGAATAAACCTAAAGTAATTAAATCAGAATATTGATATATAAAATTCTTGAAAAACACATTGAATCAATGCATAAAATCAACTTTATGTATTAAAATTATTTTCAACAAATACCATGTGGATCATCATTAGCGATAAAAAATTTAACTATGTGGATCAAGTCTAGTTAATCCATCAAAATTCATACACTAGAGATCAAGTTTCACCAAAATTCTATATTAGCTATTACAAACCGAAATAGTAAATGTGGAACTTGTCTCAATAACAAATTTAAAGAGAGAATAAATGATAAAGTCTAATGAGGGATCTATCCAAAAAAGTGATAATAAAGTCCCATCAGACTAGTAGCTAGCTACTGATGATACGGAACTCCTGGCTGAACAATTGGACCTGGAGTCAGTTACGGATGAAATAACGCAGACGGTCCTGCCCCAGATGGCCCAGCTACGATTGGTCTTCCAAAGGACTATTGTGCTCCAAACATAGGATGTCCTATAAAATGTGGTTGCGCACTGTGCTACTGCTGGTATCCGTGATGAGATGACTGCATAAACTAAAACATTTATTCCAGATTCCCTGTGATTTTCCCAAATCTAGCTTCCATGTCTATATTCATTTGGACCATTTTATTTTCTAACCTAGTCATCCGATCATCCATTAGATCCACATGTACCCTTAGATCATCAGTCTGATCATGAAGAAAATCCATCTTCTGATATATGCCCATTAATGAAGCATTACCCACATTAATCCATCCGGGTGTTATTGTCATGATTTTTTGCTCATCATGATCAGTTTCAACTCCAAAATGATCAAACAACCTTTGGAGTGCATCAGCATCGAGTAATACTCCAGACGCTTTCTGAACATGATACTTCATGTGGTCCATCGTGATATGAGCTAGATCCAATTTTCTACCTTCAACAATCTCATTCATCAAATAAAGATCAAAGTCATTTACATTAGCACGACTTTCCCCCTCTAGGTATAACTATTTAGGTTAGCACCAAATGAAGGAATCGATGCTCAAGAGATAATGATCTTGTTTTGTCTCCCTCTAAATCAAATTTCTCAGCAATTGTCATTCTATTGAAATTTATCGAAAGCCAGTGAGGGGTATTGTACAGAACTATGTCTCCTTTAGGTATTTCCAAAATATCACATAATAGCCCCCTATTAAACTGGATTTCTTTCCCTTTAACATAGAATGAAATTTCAATATTATTGTAAGTGAGATTGCTATAGAACATTCTCACTCACACCGACATCCACTCATTCCTTTGGGTGACAAAATTGACCCACCCAAAATTTCTAAAATATCCTTTAATATTAATATTTTTCTCTTTCAAACTAACAAAATCTATTGGTTTCCAACCTAAAAACTTTCGGTTGACAAATCCTTCATTATATTTTTCTCATTCTCTTCCTTTCAAAAAAGTTCATTGTCGAACGTAGACCTTTGAGCACGATTCTTGATTCTAGGAATTTTTCACACAATTTTAAAATAAATCAACCAAAATAACTCAAGAGATTAAGCCTAAATCGAGAACCAACCGAAACCCAAGAAATCTAAGAAAACCAACATTTTTTCACGAGTAATGAGCCACCAAATCTCAGATCCAAGCCTTAGACCTTTAGATTCAACCCAAAAATCTTCTAATCCAAATTGAAATGAACTGATTTAGTGAAGTTTAAGCTTTAACGAACTTGAAAGATGAAGGGTTTTAGAGAAAAAATGGTTTTAGTTTCGGATGAAATGAAATGAACAAGTGAGGATTTTTATATCCCGTAATGGTCGGTCGATAGCCATCTTAGAGGCTATCGACAGATGAATACAGCGTGTTTCTCTGTATTCCAACTTGCTACTGTTGATTGACTAATGAGTTGACTGCCCATTATAAGCTGTTTGATTTTGTGTATTTAAACCCTAATTTGATCAACTTAGCTTAATTTTTTACCTCTTATTTTGATCCACATATATTTAAAATAAAAAAATAAAATTACTCACACATTTAAACACACACACACACACATGTATCACAAACATCTAAATTTCAAAATGGACAGGCTTAGTCTCCCTAACAAAATTAATAAACTTAAACTTAAATTTTTTTGACATACCTAGATCATCTTTGGGAGCAAGTAGTGTGTGTACCTTTGATGGATTACTCATTTTTGACTTGGAATCCTTTGACTTCACCAATACTTGATTTTTCTCCTTAATTTCTTCCTTCTTAGGAATGGCAATTTTCTGAACTTCTTTAGTAAGAACTTCTTTACCTTTATTTTGTGCTTCAGTCTACTTTGGTACAACTTTGTAAATAAACTTTTTCTTGTACTGGTATCTTGCCGTTTGTTGTGGATAAGCTTTGTCAACTCTCACATAATGAGTTTGTTGCTTATGTACTCTTCTATTTGGCACGTATTGATTCTTCTTATTTGGTACATTGAACCTCGGTTCCTTCTCAGGCAAAGCATATTCATTGTACTTTCTTTTCTATTCAAATCTCCTGGTCGGCACGTAGTATTCATTGTACCTTTGTCTAAATCTCTTATTAGTACCTGCACCAAAATTTTCTCTTTTTGGTATCCAGTTGTTTCTGGATCCGACAGGGTAACCATGTAATAAATAACAAGAGTTTTCATAATGACAAAATTTACGACAATAAAAACACTTAATACTATTAGCACGCCTCTTCGAATAGTCAGTGTTTCATATAGGAGCATAATATTGTTTTCGATTTTGAGAAACAGCTTTAGTAACTATTGGTTTTTCAATAGATTGAGTACTCTCAACATCGTTCAATTTATCCATTGCTTCTTTAAGCTCCTTTTGAGTCTTCTCAAGTAACCGTTCATTGGTGCTAACATTTACCTGTAAACCAAAATTCTTTTTATGCATAAATTCAAGATCATTTTTAAGAATTTGGCACTCATTTTCAACAGAATGAATTTTCACATGAGCTCTATCAAGCTTACACCTTGTATTGTCCAATTCAATACTCAAGGCCTCATTCAAGGTTTCAAGTTTTTTCCTTTTAAATTCATCGGTTAAAGATTATAAAAAATATTTTTCAAAATCTCAGTCTCATCCTCAAGAAAATCAATGTTCTCACACAACTTAGTAATTTCAGATAAAGCATTTTTAAACTCAACAGTTTCAAAATATTTGTCCAAATTCTTTTTCTTGAAAGATTTGACAGTACTAAACTTCTTCTTTTCAAGAGTTGCAATTTTTTACTCTAGTTTAAAATTATCTTTTTAAAAAAATATACGTAAGAGCAATAAGTGTCTCAATAGCCTCATCTACATTCTCATCATTGCAAATTATATTAGTCTCACGATGGGAACAATGACTATTAGAAGAAATAGAATTAACAGTAGTACACACAACTTCAGAATCAGGACACTCCATGTGATCGTGTTTAGCTATACTGTGAAGTATATCGAGCTAAAACCAACTCTGATACCAATTGTTGGCCCAGTCAAATACCCAAAAGGGGATGTGAATTAGGTAGTTAAAAAATTGTCAGAGAAAAAAATACTTTAATAACCCAAATAACTAATTTTAATTATAAATGAATTGTTATCTTTATATCACAGTGGAAATATAAAATCAACTAGGTGCACACCAAATAACAAAAATAAATAATCTAAAGATAGCAACGCACCAGAAATTTATACTAGTTCACCAAGCTACTCTTGGCTAATCCAGTCCTCCGAGCCCTACGGAGAGTCACACTCACTAAACTCAAGATCTCTTTAAAGGTAGGAACCAAACCATCACAAATATTCTTTTACAGGCTCATAATCAACTTTTACCAAATTTCATTTTCACAAGCTTAGGAATAACCTCTACTTTTTACAAGTGCAAGAATAACCTAATTCTTTTTAACACAAAGGTTAAAGAATCAAAATCTCACAAACACTCCAATTATCCTTTTACGCAGTAAGGATTGAACCGTTACAAGATTCGCTCAAAATAATTCATTTCAGAAAGAATTACTACTTCAATCTCTTTACAAGAAGGAACTGAAACTAGCTATCCACAGATCAAATACTTCCAACAGTATTTAATTTGTCACTCTACTTACCAATTAAAAATTGACAAGTGATTTTTCTCAATTGAAGCTTCCACCACCCTAGATAAATTAAAACTCGATTAATATCCTAAAAACTAGTGATAAAAGAGTGAGATATTCAAATTTTGATTTTAAACAAAAATGGGTAGCACGTAATCAAATTGATTCAAGAAATTATTTAAAAAATATTTTTCAATCAAAAATGAAAAAACAATTTCTAAATATCAAATTCCAAAAATTAATTAAGCAATACTAAATAATACTAAACAGAAACTAATTTGGAAAGATCTCACCCCGGAATCCACCAAAAGAATAATTATAGCAATGTTACTTCAGATTCGGTAGCAGCAAATAATTCTCAAGAATGACTCTTAGAAAAGCTCTCACAAATATCAATATGATTTCTCTTAGAAAAGCTCAGTATAATCTTTTGATCTCTCTTAATCTCACTTACTAATATGAAAAACGTAGGTTTATATAAATAGGATTAAAATAAGCTCTCTAACGGCTAGTTTCCATTTGTTATGACACTTAATTACTCTTATAAACCCATTATATCATTAAGGCTTTATTCTGATTCAAATTACTTAATTATCGCTTTTAAACTTCTCAATTAAGTCCCCTAAATATTTCTCAATCACAATTAAACAGAATAGAAACAATTATATGTACCAAATTGAAAAATATTTAAACTTAATGAACCAAATCAATAGGAATATCATAATATGTGTTGTATATCTCAAATAATATTAAATACCTAAAATCTCTCATTAATCCTAACAAAAAAAGGGCTAATAACGGCTATTTTCAGAATAAAATCCAGAATTCCATAATATCTTGAAACAGACCCATAAGTTGACTCCTCGAGCATTGAGATGTGTTTTTGTTGGGTGTGTGACTCATCAAAAGGGATATCAGTATTGTTATCCTCTAACATGTCAACTATTTATGATGATGAATGTTGTTTTCCATGAAGATATAATGTACTTCTCTAAACTTGAATTTCAGGGGGAGTTCTAAAAGGAAATTCAAAGTCTAGATTACAATAACCAAGACGTGAGAAACTCGAAAATAAGTGATATAACATTGTATTCCAGTGGTAATGACTCACATACTAGAGAAAATGAGAAAATAGGTGAATTGGAGATCAGTGGTATGATATTAGATCAAAATAGTAATGGACACCAAATAATTAAAGAGGTGGATCATTCTCCAACTTAGCTAGAAATTGAGGTTCTAGAAAATATAGCTCCATCCCTGGTCGACATATCACACTAATCATTTACTGAAGATGTTCTTGAGCCACACATAAAAAGTTACCACAACGTTATATGAGAGGTATTCCTAAATCCACATATGAACCTGAACTCTATAGTAAAGTAAAATATCTCATGAATCATTATGTGTCTAACAATCGGTTGTCAGAATCAAACATGTCATTTGTAAATTAATTATCTATTGTACCTAATCCTAACAGTGTGCAAGAAGCCTTATTTGATTCTAGGTGGAAAGCAGCTATGAACGAAGAGATGAAATCTTTAGAAAAAATAAAATGTGGGAACTAGTTGATCCTCCACCAAGAGAGAAACGAGTTGGATGTCGATGGATTTACACTGTGAAATACAAGGCTGATGGTATAATTGAACGCTTTAAAACGAGACTGGTAGCAAAGGGATACACTCAAACCTACGAGATTGATTACACAGAAACAATTGCACCTAGAGCCAAAATAAACATAGTTCATGTTCTACTGTCTTTATTTGCAAACTTGGAATGTCTCTTATAACAATTTGATGTGAAGAATGCATTTTTACATGGTGAATTATCTGAAGAAGTTTACATGGATTTCCCACCGGGATGCATGATTCCCAAAAGACATAGCCAGATGATTTGCAGACTAAAGAAATCATTGTATGTGCCAAAATAGTCTCCTAGAGCATGGTTTTGAAGGTTCACAAAATCTATTATAGCCTTTGGCTACCATCAAAGCAACTTAAATCATACTCTTATCTTCAAAAGGGAGCAAGGTAAAATAATCGCGCTCATTGTATATGTGGATGATATGGTGGTTACAGGGAATGATCCTAATGAAATGAAGGCCTTGAAAAGTTACTTGTCCAAAGAATTTGAAAAGAAAGATCTAGGCCCTTTGAAATATTTTCCTAGGATTGAAGTATCCTTATCTAACAAAGGGATAATTTTGTCTCAAAGAAAATATGCTCTAGATCTATTACGAGAGACTGATATGTCAGCTTGTCAACTAGTTGATCACTAGTAGAAGAAGGTTTAAAGTTATGTGTTGAGGCCAACTAGGTACCAGTTGACAAAGGAAGATGCCAAAGACTTGGAGGGATATTGTTGTACTTATCTTATACTAGACCAGATCTGACTTATGCCTTGAGTATTGTCAGCCAATTTATGTATAATCCTGGAGAACAACATATGAATACAAATATTCGCATTTTGAGGTAGTTAAAGTTTGCTCCAAGAGAATGAGTATTATTCATGAAAAACACAGACCATCAAAGCACAAAAACCTATACTGATACTGATTGGGCTTGTGATGTGAGTGATATGCGGTTTATTTCTGGATACTTTATCTTTTTAGGAGGTAACCTTGCGACATGGAAAAGCAAGAAATAAAATATTGTAGCTCATTCAAGTGCAGAAGCTGAATTTAGAGGTTTGATAAATGTATTGTGTGAGACGTTATAGCTAAGACTTACTTTGCAGGATTTGGGTTATTTGAACAACCTATTCAATTGTTTTGTGACAATAAAGCAAATTGTGACATTGCGTATAATTCAGTTCAACATGACTATACAAATCATGTCAAGGTCGACAAATTTTTCGTTATGGAAAAGTTGGATGGAACGTTTGTGGAATTGCCTAAGATTCGATCAGATAATCGGTTGGCTGACATCTTCACTAAAGTAGTCTCCAATAGGATATTCTTAAAGGGGGAGTGTTGAATATATATATATATATATATATATATATATATATATATATATATATATATATATATATATATATATGATATAATTCTATGAATCAAAATAATACAATTCAATACAAGACTAATCTCGAATTCTTGACTTTACAATGGTCCCTCAACTGCTTTAACTCAAGCATACCTTGTCACTTGAGCTACACCTTGTTGTTGAAAGCAATACTATGAATAACAAGTAATTTAATCAAACAATTAACATGCACCAGATTGCCATTCCACCAAAAAATGCAAGCATATAGCTTTACATTAAAGAGAATTTGTGGATAGCATAAAATCCTAAAAGGGAATATACAATTCTCTTGTACATAGCATTGTAGAAGAAACATATGAAGAGTTCAGAAACATACCACCCAGGAAAAAGAAAAAGAACTGAACATGACAAAAATTGGACAAAAAATAAACAAACAAAGAATTGAAATTGCAATATGAGATAATTATCATCAAAGAGTTAAATCAATTACAACTAAATAGCAATATAGAAATCTAGTAAAATAAAGGGATTTGGAAAGAGATGGAAACATATGCAACACTTTATATTTCTGAATAGAAAAATTCCTAATTGGACATCTAAGCATGAAATAACACTCATAATTAATTCCACACAAAAAAATAATAATTAAAAACTATGAACTAAAGAATCAGGTCAATCAAGAATCCTAGTCCAATCAAGTCATATGAAATTAAAAATTCAAAATATCGAAACTAATTTTGTTCAAAATGGATAAAGCAATCTAGTAGAAATCAAAGGTGGATGGAGAAGATTGAGGAAAAGAAGAAATTAAACAAAGCATTAATCCTGAAAGTAGATGGATGGAAATGGAATGGTTAATCATAGACATGTCGTCGAAGAGAGGCCGAGTACGCATTTGTTACCTCAGGCTCAAAATTACCATAACTTTCCCTCAACCTCTAGAGATGGAGCCACCAATGTGCAATTGGTGATGATGATGTTATCGCATCCCTACCAGAGGAGTTCTTGCGTCTTCTCCCCCCTAAAATTTTACCAAAGTAATAATTCGAACAATTCTAAATACAATAAAAATCTACAAAATTGTGAGCACAGCAAATGCCGCGTGAGCAAGAGAGACATGTTGTGGCATAGACAAAGCAGGAGAAGAGAGTAGTCGTGGCCGGTTGTGTGAGAAAGAGAGCAACAACATGAACCATGATAATGAGAATAAGATAAGATAGAAAGAGGCATTTTTATGGACGAACTTTGAGCAGGGAACATATTACCATCTCAGTAATATTTTTGCTATCTCAGTATATATAAATAAAATGATCCGAACATATTATTTCTATAGACATGGTATTCTTTCCATAAAAAAATAAAAATTATTGCAATTTATTTTATTTTTATTTTTATTTATTTTATTTTATTTAAAAAATAGAAAAAACAAAGAAAAATATAGAAAAGAAAATAAGAAGAGAGAATAGCAAACAAAAGAAAAAAAATAATAAATAAAAAAAGAAATTGACAAGAGAAAAAGAAATGAAGAGGGAGAGAGAGAGAGCAGAAATGAAATAGAAAAAGTAATAAAACAAAAGGAAAAAAGGAAGGGCCACCCGCATATTATGCGCAAGCACCTAGAAGAAGGAAAGAATAAAAAAATAAAATTGCGTTGAAAACTGTCTTGTGCGATAAGGCCGGGGGCACACACTACATGCCCATTGCCAACCAAGAACTTTCCTTTTTTACTCGTTTTCCTTTTCTTTGCAAAAAACTGACTTAGGTTAGGTGGCCAACTAGGATTTTTTAGGGTTTTAGAGTGTTTTTTCATTCTCTACCTTTTCCTATAAATAAGGGCTTTATCGTCATACTTCAAGGAGCCAACGTTTAGAGAGAACCCCATCTAGGAGTCAATTCTCAGAGGAAAACCCATTTGAGAAGCCGACTTTCAGAGAGAAAAACTGTTTGCAAGGGTTATTTGCTAGAATAGGTACGCTTTTTCCTTTTGGTATTAAGTCTCTATTGTTTTTGTATTTTTTCTCCACCTCTTAGTGTTTACCTTAAATGTTTTGATGGAAAAATTAACGTTGATATTTTATGGAACTAATAGTTTTATTGAGTGATTTCAAAATTAAATTCTAATTGAGAAAATGAGAAAAATAATGGGTTTCCAGATGACATCTAATGGAAGTTCAAGATGGTTGCAATGGAGACATTGAAGATTTTTGGAGCAGGTTTTTATTTTTTATTTTTTTGTATTTTTAGGTAAAAATAACTCAATACTTTTTATGCTGTTAATGCAACCCGATTAGGATCACGCACGACATTTATAAAATAAATTGAATTATATATATGGAATATGGTTAAAAGTGATAAATCCAAGAGCCTAAATGCTTTTTCTAAAGTATCGTTCAAGAAAATATTCTAGAAAAGAGAAAAATGTATTTTTTTGGTATGAACAATCGACTAGCAAAGAAGACGATTGACTGGCAGAATTAGGTTAATTAGTTTCGAGGATTTCATTCTAAATGGTCGATCAGTGGAGTAAATTGTCGATTAGAAGAATTAGGTTAGGTGTTTCGGGGGATTTTAGGCTTGACGGTCTACCAAGTAGTTTAAATCAGAGCCTAAAAAAATTGACAGATTGGCTGTCAATGGTTCAAAAATGAGCCGTTGATGATACAATCGGTCGATTGATGGCATTGTCGGTCGACCAAGTGTGATTTTTTTTTTTGTAAGTGTTTGACCAAACTATTTTTTAAGATCTTCAACCCTAATCTTAAACCTTTGAATGTAAAATCAAATTTTATATTTCTTGAGTATAATATATATTTTTAAAATTTTATTATTTAGTTCTTATACTATTTGATTCTATGAGATTTACCAAGAAAGTAACTTTCCATTCTTAAGGGATTTGAATCAAAATCGTTTTGGGACTAAAAAGAGTATTTTTGGGTCAAACATTTCAAATTTTAAAGAATATAATATACGGGGTCTATATATGGAATTGATGGGCTTATCTTTTGAAATATAGCCATTATAGGCAATGTTTGATATATATATATATATATATAAAAGAAGTTCTTGATCTAAGCGTTCATTATTTTTGTCACCGTTTTTTTGCGCTAATTCTTGCCATTGCTGTTTTCAAAGAAACTCCAGTGAGATCTCTCCGATTACTTTACATTTTCTATATTCTGTGATATATGTGATATATATACTTTTCTGAGCTCATAAAAAGGTGTTTTATGAAAAATCATTTTCTATCTTTGAATATCTTGAAATTTCTCGTAAAACGATTTTTGCTTGTTTAATCTAATTTGGATTATCTTTGTGCTTTAATTGAGTAAAATTATATTTGTATTCCCACATAGTTCTATCACATAGTATATCGGGACATTAATTGAGCATATTTTATATTGAAGTGGTAGAAGCTCTTGTGGAAAGAAAAATGATATTTTTTGTATTTGGTGAGTGTGAAAGGATTAAACATATTGGATTGGTGTTTAATTAGGGATTATGTTTGATTTTTAGCCTGTAAAAGGATTAGGTCTTATTTTTGCATGTAGAAGGATTAAGTTAGTCTTTAGTATGGTATAAAGATAGATATGTTTGATTTTTAGCCTACAAAAATTAGGTTCTTCTTGAGCCTCATAAAAGAGAAATTGTAAAGATTTGATTATGAGCCTAGTAAAATAATTAGGTTAGTTCATAACTTGTGAAAATGACTGTAAGGGTTTGGTTCCTATCTAGGAAAAGAATCAGAGTTAGTGGATTGCGATATCCCTACGGGAGCATAGAGAATTGAATGTAAGAAAGATTAGCTTGCCAAACCAAGATAAATTGGGGTGTTCAATTTCTTTATCTCTACTTGTTTGGTTGTGCATCTACTTAAATACGTTTTCGTTGTAACTCAAGATACATACCGATTAGGGAAATTGATAAATGTTGTTTAATTTTTATAACTATCTGTGGGCCAATAATTGGTACCAGAGCTAGTTTAACGCATTAGAATTCACATCTTAGCTAAACACGATCAGATAGCACATCACATGAACACACTAGATGAGGAAAAATCTATGAACCGTCCTTCACTATTTACAGGTGATAATTATGTATTCTGAAAGGTCAAAATGACTGCATTCTTACAGGCGATTAACTATGATGCTTGGTTAGTTATTAAAAATGGTCCTTATACTCCTACTGTTAATGGTATTGCTAGGAAAGAAGAAAACTACGGTGCAGATAATATCAAAAAGTTATTTGTTAATGCTCAAGCTATTAATTTTTTATTCTGTGGATTAGATGTGAATGAGTATAATAGGATATTAGGTTGTAATTCAGTAAAGTAGATGTGGGGTATATTACAAATCATACTTGAGGGAACAAATTAAGTAAAGGAAGCCAAAATCAGTGCCCTAGTCTGTCAATTTGATCTTTTTAGAATGGGTGATACGAAATCAATTCAGGATTTGTATACAAGATTCACTAACATATGCAATAGACTCAATGCACCTGCAAAGTCGTACACCATGTAGGAAAAAGTACGAAAAATTCTGAGATCATTGACCAAATCATGAGAACCTAAAGTGATGATAATTAAGGAAGCTAAGGATCTCACCAAATACACGATTGATGAACTCATTAGTAATCTAATGATCCATGAGTCAGCAATTCGTGGATATGAAGGAGAAGTTGGCAATAGTAAATGGAAATCCTTGGCACTAAAGGCTTAAAGAATTGAGGATAATGATGATAGTGATGGTATAAGCCTCGATAGTGAGCAATAGAAGGATGCGTCTCTTATAATAAATAACTTCAGAAGGATGACCAGACAAATTCGTGGAAGAAAGAATTTCGATATGAATAATATTGAATGTCAATAAAATCTTATTGTTCTAAGCCAAAGAAGGAGAATAAATGAAAGAAAAATAAGAAAGTGAAAAAAAGAAAGAAGAAATCCATGAAAGCCACATGAGATGATTCAGAATCAAGTAGTTCTGAAAAATCCAGAAGTGACGATCCATTAATGCTTTCCTTAATGGCCGTTGGAGATACGACACCTAAATGCTCTAGTATATGTCCTTTAAATTTTGATGAGTTGTTTGATGTATGTCAAGAATTGTTAAATGATTATAAAATTAAATGCTCTACAAAATACTATTAACACATTAAACAAGAAAGTTTTAAAATTTGAATATGAAATTATTTTTCTCAAAAATCACATTTCAAAACTCGTCTCATCAGATTTTAAAAAGAAAAACAATGAGTCAAAATCCAGGATTAAGGATTTGAATTCTATTGTTCCCAAGTTTACAAATGGTGAGAATAATTTAAAATATATTTGGGAAGTTTAAGAGCAGTTTTTGACAAACTTGGAATTGGTTTTCAAGAAAACATTAAAGAAAAGAGATTTAAAAAATTCTTTTATGAAACTAAGAAGCTCGTTAAAGATTTTAACTGTAATATCGTGAGGCATTCCATAAGAAGTTGTTTTCGTAAACTATCTAAAGACAAATAGGTATGGGTTTCTAAAGGAACGAGAATTGACCTAGCTAACAAGATCAGACCCACTTAGATTGAGTACCACTTAGGAACCATTTGAGGTGCTCCTTGCAGGTTAATTTGAAAAGCATCATTAAGCATGGAAAAATATTTCCTAGACAATCATTGTTCTCCGCACATGACAGGAAAAAAAATAGGAAAGGAAAAACACAAAACAAAATTTGTGTCTTTGATACCTAAAGACGGAGGTCATGTGACTTCGGTAGACAATACCAAGGGTAAGATCATTGGTATAGATAACACTGGAATTGGTTCTACTAATATTGAAGATGTTTTGTTAGTAGATGATCTGAAACATAATTTGCTTAATATTAGTTAATTATGTGATAAAGATTATAAGATTATCTTCGATAATAATAGATGCATCATTAAAAAGGGTAATGATAGTAGTATCTTATTTGTTTCATCATGGGTTGAAAATGTTTACACTTATTGATTTGAATATTTCTTTGCACAATATTTATTACGCTTAAATGCTTTATCTGAGAACTAAAATAATGCATAGGCATCTTGGGCAATGCTTGTACGAAATTAATTTCAAGTCTGTCTAAGAAGAGTCTTATACATGGTTTACCTACTATAAAGTATGTTAAGGATAAAGTATGCGATGCATGTCAATTGGGTAAACAGTCTAGATCATCTTTTAACAAGAAGTTGGATACATCTACATCTAAATATCTTGAATTGTTGCATTTAGATTCATTTAGTCCTAACTCAACTGCTAGTTTGGGTGGGAAGTTCTATGTATTTTCATTGTACATGATTATTCAAGATTCACATGGGTATTCTTCTTATCAAAGAAAAGTGATGTTTCATACATATTCACTAAGTTATGTAAACATGTGCAAAATGAGAAACAGTTATGCACTATAAACATTCGTAGTGATAAAGGAAGATAATTAAATAATGATGAGATTATTAGTTATTGTGATGATTATAGATATTCTCACAATTTATATGCACCTGGAACTCCACAACAAAATGGACTTGTTCAAAGAAAGAACATGACGTTTCAGGAAATGGCCAGAACTATGCTAAATGAGAACAGTCTCTTATGTATTTCTTGGCCAAATGAGTAAGCACTGCATGTTATGTTATTAATTCTATCTAAAGAGGTTTTAAGAAAACTCCTTATGTGATTTGAAATGGAAAACCCTCAAATATATCATATTTTAAAGTTTTTGGCTATAAATTCTTTATTTTAAATGATAAAGATAATTTGGGAAAGTTTGACGCCAAATCTGATCAAAGTATTTTTCTTGGGTATACTTGGATAGTAAAGCATATAGATTTTATAAGAGACAATCTTTGGTTGTTGAAGAGTCTATGCATGTGGTCGTTGAATAGTCTTATCCATTTGTATCGAGAAAGGATTTAGATGATGATGAGGCAGGTATAGTGGCAAAACAAAAGAATCAGGAAGGAGAATAGGGGAAAAAATAATCAAATCCTTGGGAAAAGTTACCACCGAATGATGGGATACTTACTCCACAAGCTATAAGGACTATTCTAGGTCATTTAGTAATGTAGATTATAGGTAACTTTGAAAGAGGTATAGGTGCAAGGTCTTCCATTAGAAATTTTATTAATCTTGCTTTTTTATCTCAAATTAAACCAATGAGACTTTAACTGATGAATATTGGATTTCTGCTATGCAAGATGAATTATTTCAATTTAAGAGAAATAAAGTGTGGTCTCTAGTTCCTAAACCTAATTTTCATCCTGTTATTGGTACTAAGTGGGTCAATCACAATAAAAAAAGATAAAACATGAATAGTAATTAAAAATAAAACAAGATTAGTAGCACAAGGCAACAATAAGGAAGATAGCATCGATTATAATGAAACTTATGCTTCTGTTGCTCCATTAGAGGCCATTAGAATGTTATTGACTTTTGCATGTTCATGTAATTTTAAATTATTCCAAATGAATATCAAGAATGCATTTTTAAATGGTTTTCTAACTACGTGGAACAACCACCTAGTTTTGAAAATAAAAAATTACCTGATTATGTTTGAGGGTTTGGTTGAATTTGGGGGTTTGGTTGAATTTCATAAAATCAATTTTAGGGTTGGTTCTTGATTTTGGTATTTTGGTTGAATTTGGGAGTTTGGTTGAATCAATTCTAGGGTTGGTTCATGAAATCAATCCAAGGATAATATTGTTACTAAACGTGATTCTATTCCTAGTATAAAAAAAAAATTGTTGTTGTCAAATGCAATTATGTTTCCAGTAGGAAACAGAATTCTCAATCCAACTCAACCCAACTTATCCCAGTTGAATTGAGAAAAGTGGGGACACTAACCAAACGCCACCTAACTTTCTCGTTGTAAATTAATAGGCATATTTTCGTAAGGAATTGAACCATTTGCCTTCGTACATTTTTTGTCTCTGACATATAGTCGTGTCACACTATTTCGTACACATTTCATTTTCCAACATTACATCTGCTCGATAGTGGGGCCTTAATTCCGACAGATATGCATATACGCTCACCAAATTCGATAATGTTGTACTCCATCACTGGCTCTCCTCAAACAGGGACATTTAAAATTCATTTATCCGTGGTTCTTTTAGACTAACAACATATTTAGGGAACACTTTTATTCCCAAAACTCCTTGCATAGATCTGCAAAATCTTGATGAACCTTACGTGTATAAAAATCTGAATGGATTCAAATATACTATTACACAGATTGATAACATTCACATGATAATTCAAAATAAAAAAATAACCTATCCAGTATATATTGATAAAGATGAGAAAACAGAGTTATTACTTGGTAATAATTTTCTTAATCACTGTTATCCTTACACTATTGCTTATGACAATATTGTGTTTATAATTAAAGGGGAACAGATAATCATCCCACCGCTTATATGAGAAATCCTATTTTCTTTGAAGTAGGAATTAAAATTGACAATCAGATTATCTATGTACCATGTTTAATACATACATGAGATGATCTTTTCTTAATGAACAAAAATGTCTTACCATACAAAATGTGGAAGAAAAGTGTTAAATCTACCATCAAAGCTAAAGGCTTTGAAGGAAAAACCCAGGGTTTGAATATTATTGCTAGAGAAATTGTTCTAATACTCGTAGATTGATACATAAAACTTCCAATAATATATCAACAAAATACAATGGGAGTACCAATGCTACTTGGAAACAATTTACTAAATTTCTTTAAGAAAATATGCTTTACCTAAAAACTTGTTGAATTCTTAACACCTTGTTCACACTGGATAAAAATACCATGCTTAAATATCGTAAAAGTTGTTTACAGGCGAAAATGTGATGATATATATATTGTAACAATTGCTGAAAATATTTCGAACAAACTAGCTAATAATTTTGGAGAAAATCCAACTGTCCTTTGGGATATTGATAAAACCTATGCTCATATTGAACTACTTGATCCAACTAGTATAATTAGAGTTAGACCAATGAGATATTCAAAAGAATATATTAAAGAATTTACTGTTCAAATACAAGAATTACACGATCTAAAAGTAATTCAAGAAACTAAAATCCCTCATTCTAGTCCTGCTTTTATGGTTAGAAATCACTCTCACATTAAAAGAGGAAAAGCTAGATTGGTTATTAATTATAAGAAACTTAACGAAAAAACAAAATTTGATGGATATTTTCTACCTCATAAAGAAAGCCTTGTTAATAGAACAAAAGGGAAAAAGATATTTAACAAATTTGATTACAAAAGTGGTTTTTGGAAAATTAGGCTTACATAAGAGTCTATTCCATTAACTGCTTTTAGTGATCTATCTGGTCATTATGAATTGTTAGTTATGCCCTTTGGAATAAAAAATGTTCCTCAAATCTTCCAGAGAAGGATAGACCAAGTGTTTGGTAAGATACCTGAATTTTGCTTAGTTTATGTTGATGATATACTTATATTTTCTGATAATGAAAAAGATCATCTAAAGCATCTTATGATTTTTGCATATTTATGCAAGAAGCATGAAATCCTGCTTTTGAAAAAGAAACCTAAAATTGGAAAACAAAAAATAGAATTCTTAGGATTAATAATTTATGCCACTAGAATTGAGATGCAACCTCATATTTGTGAAACAATAACCTCTTTTCCCGACATTCTTGAAGACAAAAAACAATTGCAAAGATTTTTGGGTGTTCTTAATTATGCCGAAACATTTTATTGAAGGATTGACTAAACATAGGCAACCATTTCAAAGATTATTAAGAAAAGGCGTTAATTTTACTTGGACTGAAAAACTCTCCAATAAAATTAGAGAAATTAAGAGCCTAATTGTTTATTTACTAGGGTTAACATTGCCAAGAGATGAAGATTATTTGATACTAGAAACTAATGCTTCAAATTCTTATTGGGGTGCTATTGTTAAAACATCTATTGGAAAAATTTGTAGATATGCTAGTGGTACATTTACTGAAACCCAGCAAAAGTATCATAGCAATATAAAAGAACTACTTGCTATTAAAAAAGGAATTGAAAATTTTCTAAATGTTCTTATTCCCAAAATATTCACTGTTATTATTGATAATACACAAGTTAAAGGATTCATTTTAAATAAGCTCCCTTCTATCCCTGAATATAATAAGATGAATGGATGGCAAACTTTTTTTCAGCACTATAATTTTGATGTAATTCACCAAGCTAGTAAAGATAATATATTTGCTGACTTCTTATCCAGGGAAGGTCCTGGCTACTGAAAAGAATGAATTCCAGATCTCAGAAGAGGAGATCAAAGTGCTTACAAAATACTGCTCCCAGGTGAAATATTTCCTCAGTCCTATTGAAGAACTGATAGAAAATATTTCTATTAGAAGTACTAAATGTAAGAAGGATGTTTCATCTAATGCTCAAGAGTGTGCTAAGGCCTCTAATGTCTCAAAGGGTGCTATAACTGAGTATTCAAAAACTCAAAAAAGTCAAGTCATCCCTGATCTGCAAAGTGCTATTCTCATTCATTCCCCTAATCAACTTGTTGTTCAAATGATAAAAGTTAAGGAGATCCTTACAACTCCTTCTACTATTACTACTAAAAAATTTGTTCAATTCATCAAGACTCCTTCCAAGCCTGCACTCCGAAAAAGAAATTCTCAGAAGCTGCTTCTTTGTCATCAGACATTCGTAAATCAATGCTTGAATTTCTTTTCGAAGATTTTTGTACTGAATATCTGAAAAAACTCAAATTTGCTTATGAAATCCATGTTCAAAATGAAGATTCTAATATTTTTCCATTTCACGAGGGAAGATACCCTAGGATGTTCTGTCTTACAGAAACTCCTACTGATTTGATTAAAAAAAAAAATCACTTATGGAATTCTTGACACCTTAATTGCTGATTCGAAAACCAATGTTGAAAAGGGGCTCCAAAAGAGGGTGCAAGAAGCTGTTAATAATTTTCGTGAACAAAGAAAAGTGAAAACGGTTGTTATAAAACGTTTTAATGCTATTCCTGAAAAGGGATTCAAAGGTTATCATATTGTTATGCTTTCAAAAAACCGTCTTCAATTAATCCCTGAATTTAATCCTGCTTAAATTTATAAGGATTATCCTATTCTTGAAACTGCTAAACAAATTGAAGAATTTGTTACTCTAAGGAGAAGTCTCGGATTTTATGTGTTAGAAAAGAAATTGAAGAAATTGCTTGCATGGAAAAAAAGTTACGTTTATCCTACGAGTACTGAAGGACTGTTACTTTTAACAACTGAGTGTAAAGAATTCTATGGTTCTGCTAAGTAAAGTACAGGAAACCTACTCCAAAATCTCCAAACCGTTAATTTTGCTGCAAGCGAAGATGTAAAGAAAACTATTTGCAATATACTTAAACATACTTCGGGAAGTTGTCAATATTTCCATAATAAAGAAGATAAGATCAAGTGGGCTAATGTAGTAAGTGAAAGTGATAATGACAACGACATTTTCCTAATGCTTTGATACATCATTGATTGCGTCATTACTAAAAAGACAACCACAATGTAGACATAGTGGTTGAGTGCTCGCTGCTAATGAAAAAAATGATGGTGACTAAAGTTGGAGAAGACAAAGGCTACTGAAGACTAAGCATAGTATTTTATCTTGTAATTTGAAAACCGTTATCTTTTAGTTTTCTATTTTGAAAATTGTTTGAGATCCGTGTCTATATAAACGAAACAAAACTTTAAGGATAGACACGCTTGAATATCTAAAGTGTTTAACCTCTAAACATGTCAGTATAAAAACCTCTTTGAGGAAAATTTGCTTATTCTATTGAATAAAATGTTTTAAGTTTCAAAAATAAGTGTTACTAGTCTTTAGAAATTTTACCCATATCATTTTCAGAGAATTATACCATATTCTCTATGAGAATCTGGAGAGATCGAAGCTTGGTCATGTGTCTGGAGCCTTGCTTGCCCTGTTTTCCATTCTTGTGTGCTAGGCTTTTTTGGGCGTTTTAAGTTAACACTGGAAGACTAAAGCGTCCTAGGAGGGACATAATATTTGGTTTAAAGAGAAGATGTGGTGGACCCTTAGAAGGTATAAGGTAAAATGTCGGTAAAGATTGTTATACTTATCACGAAACCTTGCATTTTATGAAATAGTTTAACAAACGAGTACTCTCTCACTTAAGAAACTTGAATTCCATGAATGAACAAAGATTTCTAAATCATTTCATACTTGTATTTGATGAAATCAATATAAGAACTGAAAAATATGTTTATATATTTTTTGATGAAATAAATTCTGCTATAGATGGAATGTTGAATCTGGTGGATAAAGAGTATGCATATGATAAGAATCCAATCATTAATAAAGCCTATAAAGATAAAAGACAAAGTGATATGAGAAATCTTGATCTATTATATGTTATTTGACACTATTTAAGAAGCTTAATTATGGATTACTATGGTATAAATGACCCAAATGGTCCAAATAGTCATGGAGGAATACAAATTGTTTTTAAATCTCTGTTTAGAGGAAGAACACGGGCGAGAATCCTCCTCCAGTGGACTTCTTTGGTGAGTCGGAGACTCTTGACTTAGACTAATACTTTAAATATATTATTTATCAATTAGACTCCACCAAGACTATCACGTCGAGGGCTATGTTTCACCTTGATGTTCTCCTTGAGGGACACTACAGGCTCTTTGGTGTTATCCCAGATATCGACAGTGAGGAGTTGGCCCTGCAGCAGAGGCTTTCGCAACTGGAGGACAACACCTAACATGGCCCTAGAAGCTTCCTAACCAGCTTAACGACATCCCAAGGAAACTGAATTAGGAACCCTTGGTGGTGTCTAAGGCAAGTTGGCTCAGTGGACGGAAGAAAAGGCATCGCAAACACTAAGCAAATGGTTTTTAAGGACTGAAAAGCGGAGGGAAGAACTTCGCGTTGTATTGTGCTTTTCTTATTGTAGGTAATTTCAATGTATGAGCTCCTCTCCCCCACCCACCCCCACCCCCACCCCCACCCCCCGTTTTCTTATGAATGAAGTGTTATTTCATTTCCGCATATGTTTTTTGTCCTTTTGCTTATTTTTTTTGTGTCTAATGTGTTATCCGGGTCTTGGGTTTCTCGTTTTAGCACAGTTCTTTCTTTCCCTTCCCCTTTTTAGGTAAAGCTCGGTCACCAGACTGTCCATTTGCATGGGACATCCCTACCAATCAGTCAACTGTGACTTTTACCCTAGGACCGAGGGTGTTTTTGCCATGGTCGCCAATTATTCAATTGTGTGTTTTACCCCGCGGTCTGTGGTTTTTCACTATGACCACCAATTGATGCATTTTGCATATTACCCTACAGTTGAGCTCAACAACTTGATTATCTGGCGATTGAGCTCAACAACTTGATTATCGAGTTATTCAAGATGAGCTTCTCCGTGCACCGATGTGGGGTCGGGCGCAAAAGAATCCATCAGTGGTTCCTAGAGAGACGAGTGATTAAACTAAGACTGTTGTATTAGCGAATGATTTTATCTAAAGGCGACACTCTTTGAGTGAGTGAGCATGAGCAGATAGCTATCGAAACATAATAGAGAGGAAACACAAGTTTCCCATACACAGAGCCAACTGATATTGTCTAGAAATGGTAACACACTTAATTTATAATCTATCCATGCAAGTCTTCATTCCTTGCTCTCGAGAGTTCCTGCACAAATTCTAAACACCGGGGGGTGGATCCCGGCGAAGAATCTTTAATATTAGAGTAAGTATCCGCTTAAAGAATGTATGCGAAACTAATTGCGAATATCAAATTGTGCATACCTGGGCTCATGCTTACACGATTATTATACATTTCTTCGTCTAAAATGGAGATAGAGGGTGTGCAATCACCAATCCATTATCGGCGTGATGATTATTCTATTATTTGCGCGTTCCCCATACCACGTGAATATTCTCAGGTGATTTCGTGGTGACTCACCCTTCGCTAACGAACTCTTTGCTTGATCATACCCGTAGGCCTACTCCCCGAGCAGGTGTCTCGGGCTTCTAGCACTTACAGACTTTTTTGAACTCGTCATTCTTTCCCCTGGAAATTTAAGCCCATTGGTGGTAGACCTGGGCCAATATGGCTCGCGTGCATCCCAGGCACCTTTTTTTGGTTCCTTGGGCTTTTTTGCTAAGTGGCCCATGATCAAATCTTCCACCATCAGTTACTACTACATGTTTTTTCAAGGGCAACATTGTTAGGCTAGGCGACCAACCGTAGGGTTTGTTCTTTCAAATATGCCTATGTACTCTCTCTCTCTCCCCCTCCCTTTTTTTTAATTATTAATACCATGTCAAATAAACAAAAACTCAATCTAAGTTCGATTATTATATAAACTATTTTTTCAAATGAAATTTTAATTTATTGAAAAAAATGACTATCTTAAGAAGAAAAAAACAACATTAAGGGGTTTTATTTTCAAATTTCGCCTAAGCCTCCACTTTCATAGGATCGGACACTAATTTCGCGCAGGCCATTTTGTTCAAGCAAAGGAAGAGAACCTACAAAAAGTTGAATGTTTTTTGCAAAGAAAAGAAAACTTGTTTCCTGAAATTTAATTTGTGCAAAGAAATTAAAATAATCTTTTTAAAAATGACAGTCTAGTTGTTTCCAATAACGAAATACGATTTTTAGATTAAAAAAAAAAAGTAGAAAAAATCAAGTTTCTAATATACATTTATTGCTTAGAATGTGGATCCATGTTGCCATAAACATGCTGCTCATGTAACATGTTTTGAAAATATTAACTGGTAAAACAAGAAAGGTAGTGGGACATGCCCTGGGGAGAGTCGCACTTAAAGTGCCCCTGAGTATGGGGAAGAGGGGGCCAACTCCTGGTGGGCGTACTAAGCGACGCCCATGGCATCATTGAATCGGGCGTACGTCCTGGTTTTCAGTCTTTTTTTTTTTTTAAATGTTGATTGGGCTAGACCAGTAACAGCGACAACAACAAGGACGGATAGACCTACAGCGACGAGGTGAGCGTGGATGCCGACGTCAATGACAGTGAGCATGGATGATGATGGCAACGACTAAAGTGAGTGCTTCCCTTTTGGACTACAATTTCTGCAGCAAAGCAAGCTTCCTAAGAATTGTCTGTGTAGTCCTTTTATTCCTATTACTACTAGTCTTATATGAGTAAGGTTTAAGTTTAATCTTATTATATCATTATGATTTTTTCTACTTATAAGGTATACTAATACTTGTTCACTTTCTGTGGTATAACTGATTGTTTGTTCATGAAAATATCTGTATAGCTGGCTACTATCACCTATTATATTTTTTATTATGTTTCCTTCATTATATAAGTGTGTTTCTTTTATCTTTTTTAATCCTCTGTTTTTAAATTTTTCATAATCTTTTTCTATATCTATTAATGCTTCTATTTGGTTATTTACTGCTTTATTTTTCCCAAATAATCTGGTACTAGGACTTATTCTTAACTAGTCATGTACTATTATTTATTTGCTACTCATTTTATTGTTCCGTAGAGATAACTAATTTTTGGTTTTTTGGGTTTTTCACCTTTTTCACTATGTTCTTCTTTTTCTAGTTTTAAATTTTTTAATAACTCTTCGATTTATGTGGTATCAACTGTTTTACCTTGCAATTTTTCGTTCATTAAATCTTTTATGTTACTTTAGCTGGGAAAATGTTCAAATCCTAATTTTTTTTTCTATTCCAACTAATCTTTCTGTGTTACTAGAATTTTGATTCTTAATATATTCTAATTTTTTACCTAATTCTTTTATTATTTTATTCTTATTTTCAATAGCTGTTAAAATAAAATGATAAATTCTATCTTATTTGTTTATTTGAGATTCTAAATTATTTCTTAGATTTATTATTAAATCTATTAAGGTCTTTTATTATAGGTTGGAATTCTAAATCTAAATATTTAAAAAAATTCATAAACTATATGGAGATCTTTGGGGTCTGATACCAGGAAAGACCCCTGGTACCAAAAACAAATTATGATTTTTTCGGTAAATGTGAATTTACTACTGTTATAAATTTAATTACTGTTTCAAGTTGGTTTTCCTATTTTTTACTACCAGTGAATATTTACTGTCAGTAAATTTTTTACTGTTTCTTACTCAATTTTTTTTTTTTTTACTAGGGATTGAAGACTGTCAAGTAATCTATCAGAGTATTATTCTAGTTACCTTGGCCTTTTTAATCATGATTTAAATAATCAGGTATGTAGGATAGATTTTGTGCAGCAGATTTTATTTGTTCTAAAGCTTCAATATTTTTTGTTATTAAATGTATTCTAAGATTATAATCTGTTTTATTTTGCAACTTTTCTGGTAACGTTATGTAGTTAATTTTGTGAATTAGTAATTCTTTATTTAGAATTCTAATATGTTCTTCTACTTTTTCTTGGTTTTAAAGGTTGAGTTTATTGATTTCAGTAATAAAATTATATGGCGAATTACTGCTCATAAACGTTTGTTTTTCTTAAGTGATTGAAATCCTACTTGGTACTTACCACCTCTTTCCCTTTTTCCTAATAGTTTTAATTTGAAAAGTTTAAAGTTTAAAGTTAAATGGTTTAAGTATGCAACCAAGAAGTTAGTCTCCACAGATAGGCTAGAAGCCGTTATGCAAAATTTCTAAATCTACTGGATTTACTTAACAAGATTATCAAACACTCAATATTCTAGCATGTCACCTTATCACTCAAACTCACAGAAGACTTAAAAACACTAATTCATCAACAAACAGTCAAAGAGCACAAAAGAGTAGGTGTTCAGAGACTTTTTAGTTGAGGTTAATTTTCTTGGTATAGTAAAACTTAAGATTTTAAAAATTCTGTTTTTCAACTGGATACCAATTGCATGAATAAACAATAAGAGCTCCTTTAACTAAAAACATTTAAACATACACAACATTAGGAAAATAAGAGGGGTTTTCCCTTTCTGGAAACCCCTAAAGGGATAAACAAACACAAAGATTTTATTCACAAAGTCAGTAGAGTTTCACAAGACAGACCTTAATATGCTTCTCCTTTAAGTATCAAAGGTTAGGGATTGATATCTGGGCTCAAAGTATTCTTTGGATGCTCTCTGCTCTTAGACCTCTATTGCTTCTCCACTCATACTTAATATTTTAGACAAAACTTTCTTATATAGGTAATGAAAAAGAGAAAAACACAGGCCACCGAAGGAATCGGTAAAAAGTTGGCCGAAAAAGACTCATGACAAGTTTGTCAAAAGGTAAATAGTGCAAAAGGGGTACATCTTTTGCCTTTTTACTGCTGATCTTTTGAAAAATGGGAAAGTAAAGGTGAAAAAGACTCAAATAGAATCTTTTAGGAAGCTAACAAAAAGGATGATGCAAGTGTTGACGATTTTTGGAATCAAAAGTTAAAATTGGTCATACTGCATATGGACGGTGGCCTTTGGGCACATTTGTACATAACCAATTTTAATTTTTGTCCCAAAATTCATATCTAATTTGTGTCGAGGTAACCTTCACTGTCTCAATCTAAAAAGAAATTATCACTATTTGGTACATAATTTTGTTCTTCCGCTGATGAAGATTTTGGTGAAATATCCATATGGGTACTGTATGGTGAGTATTTCTTGTAATATTTTTCTTTGGTTTTGGCTATTTTTGATTCAGCATCATCGTCTGGAATTGTTGCTTTCCATAGTTCTTCTTCATACTGCGGTTGTAATTATTCATTTCTTTTGAGAATTCTGAAATTAATTTCTGGAATATATACTTCGTAGTAAATCTTCTGGTGATCATCTTCTATGATTAAGTTGAACAGTCCAAATGCGTACAGATATAGAACGAAATTGACGTTGTCGGCGATGTTGTCATAGTTCCAAATTTTTATTTGATCTTCAATACTGAGATTTTCACAAATCCATGGTCTTTCAAAAGTTGTGCTGAGAGAATGTGGTTCAAAGAATGATGGATAAGTTTCCTTTTTCGAAGTAATATTTTATGTTCGGCTTGAAAATGTGGATAACCTTTGCAAGTGGGTCCTAAAGACTTGATAATAACTTCCACCATTTTTGTTGCGCTTCCATGGAAAAGGTGACTAACACATGTGGCTAATTTTCTTCCAAAGAACTCTGTCTGGATGGGGTTGTGAAAACTAAGAGTCATTGTGGTGTGAGAGAATTTTTTTAATTTCTGTGGAAAAAAATTATGGTATTATAATTTTGGAGATTGAGTTCGAGACGAATGATGGTATACATGAGGTTGCATTTACGTTATGCGTGTTCTAATGGAAGGGCTTGGCAATTTCTATTATTACGGCAACATGTGGTTAGTTTGTAATGATTTTTTGAGGTGTATCTTACTCCTAGGAAGAAGGTGTGTTTGGTCCAACTATTTCAAAAGAACTGTTGAATGGCGATTTGGACGTCTAAATGATGGCGTA
The DNA here is from genome assembly GCA_016647705.1 of Eucommia ulmoides. Classification (NCBI taxonomy): domain Eukaryota; kingdom Viridiplantae; phylum Streptophyta; class Magnoliopsida; order Garryales; family Eucommiaceae; genus Eucommia; species Eucommia ulmoides. Next base: position 34,680,738 of record CM028336.1, read on the forward strand.
ATGATTTTCTGAGGTGTATCTTACTCCTAGGAAGAAGGTGTGTTTAGTCCAACTATTTCAAAAGAACTGTTGAATGGTGATTTGGATGTCTAAATCAAGGCGATATTTGTGGTGGATTATGGTTGGTCGAAAAGTTGAAGGAATTGATCAAGAAATGTGTGGGTGAAGAAAAAGGCTCAGGTTTTTAGATTTTTGGTTTGTTCTTTGGTTAAAGAAGAAGGTTTCTAAGATGAGGTAGGTTGTTGGGATGTAGATGCTCCTCTAAGGTCACAAATAATTTTTTCAAACAAAGTAACTTTTTTCTTTAAGACCATTTTGGTTTGAGTGAGAAGAGAAATTTCTTCTCCGTTTTTCACTTTTAAGATGAAAGAAATCATTTTATGACAATAATTCTAGATTTTAAAATTCAAGATTTTTGCAATTTTGTATAAGCTGGAGACAGCTTTCACACTGATTTTGAAAATTGTTAAAAAACTGTGATTGTTGTAAAGGTTTGGGGTCTTTGGAAGACTGCTCTCCATATTCTGCCAAACTTTTGAATCTTTTTAAAGTGTTAGGATTAGTTTCTGTGATATTATTATTCTGCAAAAATTCAATAGCACAAGAAGATATTAAATAATTAATGCCTAGTCGTGATTTTGCAAAGTCTAAAACTGTTGAAAGATCATGAATACCCTTGTAAAGTGGTTTAGGATAATTATCAATTCTTTTTATCACTTCTATCCAATTGTGAAAAACTGAGTTTCTGATCCTTTGACTATCACATAATAAGAATATTTTTTATGTGCTTTGAAAGTTTCCAGTTTTACAAAGTATTATGTGAGCGCATTTAAAATTCTTATTTTAACAAAATTATCGATTTCCAAAGTTTTTAGGTTCCATATATTATCCAAAAGACACTCTTGCTGTTCTGTGATTTTGTAACTAACTCTAAACTTCTTGCTTTGATTTTGGTAAACTGGAAGCTCTATCTTTCCGAAATTTATCATTCTTCTCTCTATCTATAATGAAATTAAAATGATATTAAGAATATATTTCTCTAGATAAATAATATGCTAGGTTGTTATCTGTTCTTTTAATATATTCAAATTCTACTTTGTATCCATTTCTTGCAATACTATCTACAAAGTTGACCCATCTTTTTTGATATATTCTCGTTTCGCTACTTTTATTATAGAATCTGACTATGTTTTCACAATCTGTTCTACCTATAAATTCTTTGTTTAGGAATAGTCTGAAGCTGTCTAAAGCATTAATTACTCCTAATAATTCATAATCTAATCTAGTCAACGCTGTTTCTTTTTCTTTATATTTTCCTAATCCATATCTATATATTTTCTCTTTCTTTTTGTCTGAGTATTTGTTAGGTTTGTAGTATAGGACTGCTCCCCATCATTCTTGTGAAACATCTGTTTCTACTATGTTATAATATGTTTCTAAGGGTAATTGTAGCTCTAGGAGTTGCTCACATTTTTCTTTATTCTTTGAATTATTTTTATATTTTCAGTATTAAATAATTTTTGTCATTCTGGTCTAGGTTTACTATATAGTGGCCCTATTATTTTTCCTAAGTCTTTGATATACAATCTAGCATAATTCAAAAGTCCTAAGAAAGCTTGAAGCTGCTTAGTTTTTGTTATCTTATCTTGAAATTCTAATATCTTTTTTTATAATATGTGGTTGTAATTTGATTTTTCCTTTTCCCATTTCTGTTTCCAAAAATCCTATATATTCTTTGAAGAGTTCCATCTTATTTTTAATTATTATTATTCCATTATTCAAGAATTATGTGAATATTATAAATAGGTAATCCATGTGTTCCTCCTTATTTTGTGAGTAAATCAAGATATCATCTATGTATACTAATGCAAATTTTCTGTGCTAAAAAATATACAATCCATTTTTCTTTTAAATATGCTAGGTGCATTTTTTAGTCCAAAAGGTAAAACTAACCATTCAAAATATCCATTAGGATATGAGAAAGTTGTCCAAAGAATACTGTCTTTGTGCATTTTTATTTACCAAAATCCTGATTTACAATCAAATTTGCTAAAAATTGTTTTTCCCTGTATGCAATTTATTAACATATCTTTGTCTGGTATCGGGTATTTGTCTTCTCCGGTGCTATCATTTAGACGTTTATAATTTATGACCATTCTAGCTTTACCTCCTTTTATTTCAACATGATTTCTTACCATAAATGCTATGCTACTATGTTTGCTCGAATTATTTTTAATAACTAAAGAATATTTAACGACATTATTAAATAATGAATATGACAGATTTGAAAAATTAGGATATACGCACGAACAGATAATAGATCTTAATAAATAATCTAGAATATGGAATTAACAGAGAAATTATATTCAGGAAATCCAAACTTAAACCTCTAGACACATATAAAGATATGGAAAGTATAAAAATTAACTTTGATACTAATACAATAATCAAAATGGAATCAATGAAAGTAGACATAGAACTAGAAAAAGTCAATAAATATCTAGAGGAGGTTAAAATGGAAAGTACAGTAGACCAACCACAAGCACATACAACTATAATACCAACAGAAGAAGGAACTAGTAGATGACCAATAGATGAAGATACTCTCATGCCAGATAGAACTTCTTATTATTTAAGACCAGATACCAAAACAGAATATCCTTTAGGATGAAGATATCCAAGAAGGGGAGCCAACCCCTTAACAATAGATTTAACAGGAAAACCAGTGAGAAAAAGATTAAAGTCGGACAGTCTAGAAAAATTACCAACGACAACGCAGACCAGAACAATATTATAGCTAATGAGATATGAACCTCAGGTTTGGCCAGAAATAATCGATAGGTGAGAACAAGATACAGCTAGAGCATGACAAAACAGTAATAGGACAGAAGGAATGTTCGAATATTTAGAAACACTACTAGGTGAAACAGTGAAATTTTTTTATAATGAATACAAAAAAGATAATTCAGAGGCCATTATTAGATTAAAAGATTTAGGAAATAATCCATATAATTTTAGTAATATGATTAGACAAATAACAATAGGAATAAATGTATACTTTACAGCTGAATACTCTCTAGCAGAGGTGGCATTGGGAAATATAGATCAGATGAAAATAACAAATTTAAAACACATAGTAAAATTCAGTTAGGATTATGCATATCAAGCAAGCAAATCAGGATTAACCTATAACGAGAAAATAGGAGATAGATATTTTAGAAAAATACCAAGACCATTAGGAAGACACACATAGTGATAACAATAAAAATGCAGGAATAAGAGTTAGGATAATATTTGTCTTTAATCAACTCAGAAGACAATACACAAATTTCAAAATAATAGAAATGATAAATAAAACAGATTATGATTTCTGCAAAATAATAATATATGCACCTTAAAGATATGGAGAAGAAACAGAATTGAACAAAAAATATAAAAGATTCAATAAAAGAAATAAAAAGTATAAAAATATAAAAGGAAATGTAAAAATAGAAATAACTACAAAACATACAAGCTTTATAAAAAGAAGAAAATATATCTTAGAAAAAGTAGAACCTATAAAAAATTAGAGTTGAAGAAAACTAATCATGTCAAAAAAATTAAAAGATATAATAACAAAAAATGCAAATATTTTATATGTGAAAATAAAAAACATTTAGCCAATAGATATCCACAAAAATTTAAAAATATAGAACGTGCAAACATGATATAGGATATAGATGAAGAAATAGTAAGTGTCGACTCCGATGAATCAATAGTATATAGTATAGTAACAGAAACAAGTAGTAAAGAGTATATAAAGTTATTATATACAAATAATGGTAGCACAAAATATAGTAGTAACATATAATTAAATGATGAATTTAGCTATATGAACATAACAGAAATAGAACCTGGACAGGAAAGTGATATGCATAACTGGAAATATGGTTTAGGCGATAATAATACCAAATATTTTCAGTGCAAAGGATTCCCCAGTCGAATGTCTTCTAGAAATATCTCATATATGTATAAAAGAAAAATATGGAATCGAAACCAATCTAAAAAGTTCACCAAAATTCACAGAAAATTAATTTCTCTATTTATTTTATTTATAAGTTATAAATTATAATTTAATAAATAATAACTAAAATGTTAATATATTATATTTGATGAATTTATATTTATTCTTCATCATTCATATATATATATATATATATATATATTTTTTTTTAAATGATATTTTTTATCTATGTGTAATATTTTTAAAATATTAAAAAAATATGTATCCTGAAACTTACATCTTTCTCCCAAATAGGCCAAAACATCCCACCCAACAACCTTAACTGTTACAACACTGATATAGACACATAATATATTGTCTATTCATCGCAATGGTAGAAATGACACAACAGATGAGCCAAAATTTTAAGTAGGACTATTTTAAAGGGTTTTTGGACAACAATTAAGAGAAATTTTTACTGGGTCCCATTTTATCAAAAAACCATTTTTTAAGGACCAAGGTTTCTTGGTCCAGCCCAAAAGTATCAATATATATTCTTCCTAAATTACCTTTCAATAGTTATAGAATTTACAAAATTGCTTTTTTTGGTAATTTTTTTCAAAGCTCTTAATATATATATATATATATATATATATATATATTTCAATTATTTTTCAAATTTCGCTCAAATTTTATTTTTTAATAAAAAATTTAGTTAATTTTGTTTTTCCTAAAAATTTAAATTTTCTTATAAAATATCATAAATACCTTTATTAAGTTTCATTTAATTTTATTTTATAATATCCACAAATTTTTTTACAATTCCACCAAATTTTAATTTTTAACAAAAATTTCACTGAAATTTATTTTTTATTCAAAATACATAACTTCATGAAAATACCTTAAATACTCTTACATGCGTTCTATTGAATTTTAGTTTATTTTTTAGACATTTTATGAACATTTTAAAATATAAAAAAATATTAAATTATAAATTTTATTTAAACTAAAATCCCACTAAATGTACTTTTAAAATTAACTAAATATAATTAAGTGGATATCCACTTAATTAAGTAAAAATCTACTAAAAATAATGTAAGTAGAAATCAGCTAAATATAATTAATTGTATATCTACTAAAAATAATCAAAGTAAAAATGAACACCAATCTAAATAGAAATTCTAAAATCCATGGAGCCGGATATGTTTGCTTACATCAAAAAATGTATAAAAATTCACTCAAAAAATTGGTTTGTATGGGATTGAAAAAGTGGTTTGTTTTTAAAATAGGAATTTTGGGGTTAAAACTCAAAAAATTATTATCTAAAAGAACGCAACAAAAACTATTGTTTAAGGCATAGAATTAAAAACCAATTAACAGCTTGAGATTGGATAAGTTGGATTTTCCAATTATTAAGCAACACTTATCACATAATTTTCGGTGTTGTTTGGAGAGCTTTTTTTTTTTTTTTTTTAAAATTATTATTATTATTATTATTTTGCCTTTTCTGTTTATGTCTCCTAGTACACGGAATATAAACATAAAAACATGAACAAAAACGTTCACCAACCCCAGAGAGAGAGAGATTGACTTTAGGAATTGTCTTAAACCAGCAGCCAATATATCTGGTTGGAAATTAGGATACCAGACAAAAAAAAAAAAAACTACAAATACAGCATTTTTCAGAAAAATAAAATAAAATTCTACAAGACAATACCTATAGAACACCACTTATAGATTCATCGGTGCCAACAATTCGACTGAGTAGTGGCAATAATTACCTTAAATATTGCTTCAAGAATGACCAAAAAAAAAAAAAAAAAAACACATGTTTCTTCAACATTATGGCTAGAGATTGAACCGTTCTTGTTCAACCTTAATGTTTGTTTTTTCATGTATTTTCAAATCGAACGACTATGCAAGTAATATTGTCAGAGCTTCCCCTAGCGTATGCTTCTTCTACTAGTTTTCTCGATGCCACTTCCGTATCCATTATATCATGCACGATGGAAACAGCGTCCTGTGAGTGAGAGAGAGAGAGAGAGAGAGAATTTAGATGTTCAGACAACATAAAAAGACAAGTTATGAATACAATATCTGATCAAGAATCCTGAATCAGAAAGGATAAATTGCATTTTACACTCCTAAAGTTAGATTTCGTCAAACTTTGCTCTATATTCATGTTTCCATTCCCAATCGGACAGTTTGTCGGTGTAGGGAGCAAAGTGAAACTATAATCAAACTTCAGAGTGCGAAATGAATTTGTCTTTTTTTATTCATTATTTTCCCCTTAGTGAATCGCACATGATGGTCTCCGGTGACAAAATCAGTTGTTTCCAGTCAATTGGGCATATTCGACACAATTAAAATTTCTGGAAACAATGTTCAATATTTAAAACATTGAGTATTGAGTAACCACACCAAAATTTGAAGGGTGCAAAGTGCAATTTTTCCAGGCAATACTAAAGTAATATTTCCTATACAAACTTCATTCATGAAGGAGCAAGTGTCTATACCTTGTTTGACAGGACATTCCAGAGTCCATCGCTTGCAATTATAAGAAAATCTACACCATCAATTTCTTCCTCCTACACATTGGAAATAAAATAAAGAGCTGAAATGTTTTCGTTTATATTTAAAGGAACAGAACAGAAATTTTTGGGAACAATTTTGCTCTGTTCCCAGAAGTGTTACAACTCAATCACCAGCAATTAGTATTAACTTCAATGCATTCAAGATACAAATAGATCAAAGGGGAAAAAACCCATCTCATCCACATCCTTTTTAGACTATTATAAACTTGGGTAGTGTTCGGTTGCCCACAATTGGGGCCCTGGAATGGAATTATAAATGAACGCATGTATATTTTTTATTTTTTACCTGTGTTAAATATTAATTCCAATTCCTTGCAACCAAAAACTACCTTATAGCTTTCACTTAACTCTTTTTAGGTACAAGTGGAAAATGTACATGTTACCTGAATTTCTGGCTCAGCAACAACATACGGTTTAAGCAGCTTGTCCCCAAATGCCCGAGAAACAGCAAGAACACCGCCAACTCTCCATGTCCCTGGAAAGTATGCAGTATTCAAGTCTTATGTGATTATATTCATGACTACATGGCGTTCTTTATAGAAAATGTTGTTTGAATATTTTTGCTTAAATACATTTTTTTTTTGGGCATTGGAAATGTACATAGCGTTCTTTATAGAAAATGTTGTTTGAATATTTTCGCTTAAATACATTTTTTTTGGGCATTGGAAGTGTATTTTGATATCAAATGCTAAGAATGCGCTTTGCTTAAATAATTAATTCTTTGACATATTTAAACAATGAGTAGAAACTAGTCATCCCATGATGAAAAAATAAATAAATAAATAAATAAAAGAAAGAAAGATATATTCTTGTTCATAGCTCCTATAACATGTGCATAACTAATAAAAACTCCCGAACTCAAAATAACTTGAGTTTCAGTCTTGTCTTTTTCTCTTTAACACATGTTCGCACGGGATTATCTCTCAAGCAAATTTAAAAGATAGGTATAACAATAAATTAGAGTGCCTAATTAAGAATTTCCAACTATAGTCTCAAAAAAGAAAATCACTTTCCACCACAATAATCTTTGCATATGCCAAAATTCAAATTTCGAGCTCACCCCCCAAAAAAAAAGGGGGGGGGGGGGGGGGGGGGGTACATGACTGTTGGGCCAAGGCCCTTGGTCAGTATCCTAAATCTCCGAGAGTCCGAGTTGAATATATATATATATATATACATATATATCACACTATACACCTGGGAATTAGTAGGTACCATCAACATAACAATTTTAGGGCTAGCCAACTACTAAAGCATCTATCCTTCCTCGCAACTAAAATGCTAGCTATGACACAGAGATGGAGAGAAGAGATATTAAAATCATGTATAAAATAGGATGAAAGCACACAAATTACCTGCCCAAATGATGAATCCCCCAGCCTGTTCAATCCGTTCACGTTCATCAGATCTGTCAGGCTTGTGATCAACAGACAATGGAACAGCTGCATAAACCAAGAAAATTATCCCCAAAAGACAGAGAACAAAGACAGAGAACATGAAACAATGATTTTTTTGTTCGTAGAATCAAATTTCAAATTTTCAACCAAATCCACGAAACCCATGAGTACACGCTGATATAGACACAGTTAAAGGTTTTGAAATGGTGCAGAGATTTAATTTTTAAGGGTTGCCTTCTCGGTATGAAGAAAATTGTGGCATAATATGATTATCATTGTCCACATTTTACGAGGAAAAAAATCTTTCATTCATTTTACCTGATATAGTCAATTCAATTCAGGCTACAGAACACTTTCCATGCTCCGGTGATTCGTAGGCATAGATTTTTGGTGCACAAAGATGGATAACCCTCCCATTCTTGTTTTTCTGTGCTGAATTTGCCTAGGATTTATTACATCTCCTATTTGAATTCTGTAAAAAAAAATTAATTTCTTTTTACATTCTCTCTTAAATTGATTTTTTTTTTTTTTTTTTTGTTTTTTACATTTTCCGACAACATTACTGGTTTTGAATTGATAAGTAAGTTTGACCAACTGTTGATGGCTTTTAATTTGTGAACTGATAACGGCAGCGAGATATCGGCAATGGAGTTGCGTATGGTGAAGGTGAGCATGGCAGCAGGACCTCTGGGAATTTGTGAATCACTTACTCCAGCCAGTGGAGGACTGGAAGTGTTAGTTATGCACAGGAGAGATAGAGATAGATGATGATTGTGGTTATGGGCCATGGCAGGTGGACAGGAATGCAGTGACAAAGACATCCAGTGGGGATGGTGGAGTGGTGGAGTTGAGGTGGTGATGGGAAAAATCAGCAATCGAAGGGGACAATGGTGGCGGAAGGAGGTGATATTATGAATAATTAGAAAATAAAATTTGAGCCTAAACCTGTCGTCATACTGAGGCGTGAAATCTAGTGAAAATTATCATATTGTTCTTGAAATAAATGACTTATCCTTTTTTATCCCTATTTTTTATTTTTTAGTCCTTAAAAAAGGTTTTAGTCATTCAGTTAATATCAGCTAATGTTGAATCCTCCATCTAATTGTCCTTCAGTTAATAACAACTCCTTGTTGAATCCCTCTGGTTGTCCTTCAACTGATATCAAGGAGTTGTCCGTTGGTTGATATCAATTGAGACTGAAAAAATAAATTTATCTAAAAACAGAAAAAAAAAATAAAAAAATATAAGAAATATAAAGAATCCCGAAATTCTATTATTAAGGTTTCAAAATGCAAAGAAATAGCCTCCACAAAGAAAAAATTGCAATTAACAAAAACAATGAGAAGGCATTGAACCTGATCCATCCCTACAAGCAACAACTCTAGAATCTCCCACATTTGCAACAAAAAGTCGATCCCCCACCAGTAGAGCAGTAGATGCAGTTGAACCAGCATCTTTCTTCTGGCTTTTTTCTTCATCAAGGTAATCGGCATCAGTCTGTCTAAATGCTTCAACTGCAGTGCAAGTGTTCATTCCAAACACAATTATAAACACGATAGATATATAGTGAAATTACTAATTTATAAAATATAAAAGATCAATTAAGAATAAGCACATAAATAATTAGGCTATAAAAATAAATGGAGCATTAAATACACAACATCAGTATCTTACATTTTTCAATGGAAATCAACATACAAGTATCTGATACTTCATACCTATAGCTGATTTCGTGTTTTTAGGGAAATCCGGATGGCTACTTAAATTCTTGAAAAGGTTGTTCTTAAGATATTCTGCAGTTCTGGAACCACCATGACCTAACATAGGAAACAAAGACGCCAGAGTTAGGTAAGCAAGTCAAACACATGAATTAGTCATGCAAAAAAGAAAATAAGCATTGAAATGACAACGCATTAGTCTTCTTTTTTCTTTTTTTTTTAATGCATACTAGAGATAACAAGACTCGGCAGTGTAAAAGATGTATCTAATATCAGAATTTGTTTTACTCAATCTTCTAAGGGGGTTACTTGTCAGAAAAACATAATTCGGCGATCATAGGTGTTGGAGGAAATAAAAGAATGTACCATCAAAAACACCAAAGAAGGCAACCATCTGACCATCAACTTCTGATATCCTTGTCTCGTAGAAATCCTCCATTGAAGACCTTTTACCCTTGAAACTGGAATAGCCATAGCTGAATTTTGCATTTTTGCTTCCACTTACAAAGCTGTCATGAAAAAAAAAAAAAAAAAAAAAAACAGAGAGAGAGAGAGAGAGAAGTTTCAAAAGAATGATAAAAATTCATCTTCAGAGTTGTAACACGCGTACTTGTTACAGTCCACCATTGAAGCTTTAAAAATACTCTACAGATACTTGGTCTGCTCTTCTTAAGCAATTTCCTCTCGTGTCACTTTCTTGGGGTGGAAAAGTTAGCATGAAGAATTTACTTGTCACATAAATACATTTTGTTCATGTAGGTCTTGCAATCATATCATCCAATTAATTTTTAATTAGAGCAACTCCAACCAAGAATCATCAAATTGTGTAGGAAAAATAGGATTTAGTTACTTCAATGGTAAATTCTTGGACAAGTAATGCCAAGAGAAGTTGGCTGGAGGGATCCACAGACACTACTACCGAGATCAAGTCAGTTGTTTAAGTCGGAGTATTAAAAGTCATCAATAGCATTGTTCTTTAGATGTAAAGTATTATTTGGTTAGAATTTAAAAATGGCTCCCATAGCCTGTTTAATTTTGCATTAATGGTTGGCATATGATATGATGATGTATAATTAGTTGATCCATACACTATATTCTTGTCATAAAATCACTGAACCAATTTTGGGTGATCGAACTTCTCTCTTTTTCTTTTTTTCTTTTATTTTTTTGTTATTTTGTTTTGGTGGGTGTGTGTGTGTGTGTTTGTGTATTTGACAGATTAAGTATCAACCAACTCCACGCTCAATAGATCAAACCAAAAAAGAATAGATAAAAATGAGTTTGAGCAATCTAAAAAAATGAATGCAATTCAAAAAAAAAAAAAAAAAAAAATGCTAACAAATCCTAGGAACACAATATATGTAGTGAATTTAGAAAAAAAAATAAAAAATAAAAATTGCAAGCTGATCGTACAAATCCAAACGTAATCGTGACTAAAATTCTACCAAACTATACTCAAAAACATCCTATCAAAAGGGAAAAAAAAAATGAAATAGAAAATGAGGCAAAACGATTGATCTAACCAGAGGGTAAGAATTAACCTGATACCACCACCGCTGAAGAGGGCATTGGGATCCCTTGCCGGAATCGTGATGCTCGGTCGCTTTTGTTCTCGTGGTAGGGGTTGTGGTTCGATCGGAGACGGTGTATCCACCGATATGGACGGTATTTCTTCCGCTAAGGGCGGCGGTTTTGTCGCCGGCAGTGGTGATGAGGTGAATGGAGGTGGTTCCACTTCGACCTGGACATCCCTGGAGGGGGATGATGAGGAAAGGGCTTCCGAATTGACGGAAGAGGCCGGATTGGCGGAGGAGGTCAGGGGATCTTTTACGTTCATGGTCGCCGCATTCCCACTTTTACACAAGCCGTTGGAATTCCGAGCCCGGTGACGGTGAGGATCAATATATGCGAAGTTTGCGTATGGCGTAACTGTGTTCCTTGCCTGTTAGTTTTTCTACTTTACCATTTCGTTTAGGACAAATTCTGTCTATGCCCCTATACTTCTTTACTTGTTTCAGTTAAGTTCCTCTAGAATTTGATAAATTCAAGGGGTTTGTGAAATGAAAGAATTTCAAAATTCCTTAATTTCACAAATTCATTGTTTGGATAATTGTTTAAACTGAATTATTTGGATAATTTTTTTTGTTCTATTTTTTATCCCACTTCTAAAAAAATAAAAAAAAAATAAAAAAATAAATAAATCCAGAGGTGACGAACGATGAAGAGCCCTTCATATTTGAAATCCAAAAACAAATTCAACAAGATATTTGAATCCAACTTTGTTTTTGAAATTCAAGAACAAATCCAACAACATATTCGAATCCAATAATAAATCCAAGGACATATTCGAAATCGATTTCGAAAAACGAAATTGAAATCAATTTTGAACCCTAAATAGGGTTCGATTTCGAAATCGAAATCGAAGGTCTGGTCGTCGCGAAGGTCTGGTTTTCAAGAAGCTATGGTCATCATCGCGAAGGTCTGGTCGTTGTCGCGAAGTTTTGGTTGTCGCGAACCTATGGTCGTCGTTGCGAAGGTAGGAGACGGCGAGATCTGGTGAGGGATTGTGAAGACAAATCCCTCTCTGGAAGAAAAAGATATTTGAGGAAGAAGAAGAAGAAGAAGAAGAAGAAGACAAATTAATTGGCCATGGAAGAAGAAGATTGTTGAAAAGAAGAAGAGAGGATTCGGCAAATTCAGTCTCTTCCAAAATCATTTGCAAATCCTTCCATTCACTCCCCCAAAGGATTTGACAAATCCTCTTTCCTAAAATTCTTTCGCTCCCCAAACAAGGAATTTATTATAAAAAGATTTTGAAATCTCTTAACTAAATGAAATTCCTTCTATAAATCCCTTACCTAAACACAAGACTACTTAAATTTAAGATTTTTTTTTTACCAATTTTCCACTTTTAAGACTAAATTTGATAAGGACCTCAATGCTTTGTCCATTGTCTCCCAATGAGTGATTTGATTGCGTCCATTACCTACCAGAGTGTCTCTGATTTGTTCGTTGCCTCCTAGTGACCGTCTTTGTTTTGTCTATTACCTTCCAATGAGTGTCTTTGTTGCTTCAATTACCTACCAATGAGTATTTTTTATACGTCCTTTACCTCCCCATGAGTGTTTGTCCTTACCACCTCTAAGTATGTGTTGATGTTACAGTGATGGCTTATCCTTATCTCCTGGCAATGGGTGACTCTCATAGTTTGCATTATCTCTCCTTGAGTGTCTTCAATTTGCATTGTCTCTCAATGAGTGCTTTTTATAATGCATTGCATCTCTGTGAGTCCCCATCATTTTGCATTATCCCTCCGTGGGTGCCCTTTATTTTGTATTGTCTCTCTGTTAGTGCCCTTTTTTTTTTTTTTTGTGCATTGATTCTCCTTATGTACCTTCATTTTACATTGTTTCTCTATGAGTGTCCTTCATTTTGCATTCTCCCCGTAAGTGCCCTTTATTTTGTTTTGCCTCTCCATGAGTCCCCATCATTTTTCATTATCTCTCTTTAAATGTCTTTTATTTTGCATTGTCACTTCAAGAGTGCCCTTCATTTTGCACTGTCTCACCGTGACTGCACAACATTTTGCATCATTTCTTCGTGAGTACTTTTCATTTTTTTGCATCGTTTTTCCATGAGTCCCCTTCAATTTTGTTGGCCCAATTATCTACCCAAGAGGGGGGTGAATTGGGTAGTTATAAAATTTAAAACAAATCATCAACTTTCAACACTTGAAAATTCAAATAATTAATTTAATCCTAAATTAATTATTATCTCTTTATAGTAGCGGATAAGTTTTATATAAACTAGGTGCACACCCAAACAATAGAAAATAAATAAAGTAAAAATGCAGCACACCACGATGTATACTGGTTCACCAAACTACTTGTTAGCGCGTAAATTATGTCGCCACTTTCATCGCAAGTATACGAGTCAAGTTTTAGTAGAGTAGGAAGAGTATGGGTTGTCGTATCCATAGGGATTGGATTAGATGGTCGTTGAGTACCGCGATTATCATAACCTAACTTTATCTAGGCGATAAAAATTATAGTTTTGTCAATATAATTAATATACTAAACTAATTAAACTAATTAATCTAATATATTAGTATGGCGTTTATGGGAAAATATTGCTTAGGAATTAACTTCATTTACTTAAACGTGTTCGTTTCAATCTAGTTTACATTAATGGTGTTCATCCTATCCAACAATTTCGATATCGTAAACTCACTCACTACCTCTCTCGAGTATAAAGTGAATGAATATGTGAATTCATGTCAACGCCAAAGTCCCACTTGAGCGTCTATACAACACTTAATCACATGAGTCTCGCCCTAACATCATGGATTGCACACTTTCTAACGCCCTCCCGAGTCATTAAATCGTCGCGTTGTATTTAAACCCTAGTCTGAATTCAGGGTTACCTCTCCCAAGTGTCAAACCCCAATTTCTCAATATATCTAAACGAGCGTATAATGAAAATACAAGAACGGTAAACACAATCGAATAGCGAAGAACAACCGTTAAAGAAACACAATTCAAACAAACGACATTTTCATAAATTATGTTAATCCCATAGATAATCCATATTTAGCCAATGGCTATAACCATATATATAATAACAAACGAGCTAAACATGTTCAAACAAACTACCAAAGTTAAGAAATAAAGAAAGAAACGAAGGAACTTAGCCGTTATCCGAAGATCCGACGATAAAACCATTCTGAGATTTTTTCTCCTTCTTCACTTTATGATCTTCTTCTTTGGTTTGGTTGAGCTCTCCCCAAAACCTCTAAAAAATATGCATCTAATGTCTATTGAGGTCTAATGGCCGAAAATGAGAGGAGGAAAGAAGATAAGGGAACCAAAATATCTGAAAAACTATTTTACAGGTACAGGGGTCACCGCTGCAGCGGTGGGTATGTCAGCAGTGGTGGCTTGATCGCTATAGCGGTGGTTTATCAGTAAGCACTGTTGTTTCACCGCTGCAGCGGTGGACAGATAGAGTGAAATTGAGCTCTTTATTGTTTCACTGCTGCAACGGTGGACAACTTGGCATTTTTCATCATTTTTCTACCGTCGTTCCACCGATTAACTTGATTTTTAATTGTTTTAACTCATTTTCACCCCCAAACACCTGATTTATACAAAAACACATAAAAACGTATTAAAACATATTAAAATGCTATAAAAAAATACTCGAAAACTACCAAAATTGGTTTGAGAATAAATAGATAAATTACACTGATCAATGTATACTTCTTTTCTTTATTATTGTACTTATGCATGGGATGTATATGTATTATTTTTGTTCTTTATATTTATTATCAGTGGTGGAATATTGGTGGTGTAGATACTTATCTAATCGAAAGGCTTTTTCCACTTACTAGATTTTTAGCATGTATTTCATAAAATATCTTATGCTAGTTTCTTTCCTAAAACATAAATAAACCTAAATGTAATAAAAAAGATTTTATGCCTGAATTATCTCTTTAATATTAGTATATGATGTTAAGTTGTTTTGGACGACGCCCCTTTTCTCGAGAGAAAGGGAAGTGATCGGCTTGCCTTTCTAAAAGGGTCGATTGTCCGATCATACTGTCTCTTCCCCCTGAGGTGGGGAGACCTAGCAACATTACAGCTCAGTCTGGACAAGTAAGAAAATTTTGTATTAATCATACAATTTTGGGCTTTAAAGGGAATTTAAAATATACTTGACATACCTCGATTTTTTAGTATATGTGCGGATAATACTTTTTTAAGTGAACTTTCTCTAGGGCGGTTCTTCTAGAGCTATTCGTCTCAGGTTTTATTCTATCAGCTGAGTTGTTTTTCTTTGTCTGACTTGGTATGGTCGTTGAATTTGGCCGAGTCAGCACTTTTACGGTCCACGCTTTGGCACATCACGGATCCTTACTAGGTGACTGTAGATGTACCATTCGTCAAGAGTTTGGTATGCCTCTGGGTACTGACTTCTTCATGCTTCCACTTTGAGGTGACTGAGCTGGTTCCATGTGTTGAGAAGGTGTCCTTCTTGCTTAGAATTCCTCTATCAGTAGAGATTTCTCGTCTCCCGCTATCATAGTCAAAGACTCGATTATACCAGGTTCGAGGGGTGAAACGGAAGCACTTACTGCTTTACCCGAATGTCGATGAGGATTACTTGGAGTTTGAGACACCCCCAGAGATGGTTCTCAAATGTTCATGTATATCAACGCTATTGGGACATGTGGAGCAGTTACAAGGACTGGCGTAGGCTCCAAATGATCGTGTTGGTTGCTTTGTTGTTGCAGGAGACACTATTTCCTAGGAAGGAAAGTGATCTCTGAGGTCGGACGATCCTCCTGGTAGAGATGGTGCTTTCTGATTCGATTACTTATGGTGGCTTGGTGCTCGGAGAATTCGACAGTTGGTTAGCTATCTTCTTAGTTCCCTTCGATTACATATCGTCTTAGTAGAGATAAACTAATATTTTCTTGGATTGTGTGGACTCACCCTTTATTCCTCTTCTAGGATTCCGAGGCTTTATCAGTTTGTAGGACTCAGCATATTCCATTGGCTGATGACATGATTGCAGCTCGCTAAAATTTTGAGTTTTGGTTACGAGGCTCAAGATACTACGACTTATGCTTAGTGGGAGCATCGTCGCTGAACTTCTGACAAGATTTTTTTTTCAGCACATCCATCTGCGACCACAGATTATAGGATCTAGATGGACCCTCACTATTATCCCGTAGTCTCATAGTCTGCAGAGATATCTATGGCCAAGGCTCCCTCTTCGTCAGTGGAAGATGCTCCATCTACCTCAGATTATCCCTCTGTTTTCACAGATGAGGAGTTCGCTTACATCTACTCCTACTTAGAGGCTTTGGATTTTGTGTAATCTCTTCTTTTGTCCCTTACTCTCTGATTCTCTGACCCCAGATATTTTGGATTGATCTAAATATATTTTATTTTTTTATTGTACTTAAAAGATTAGTAGTTCTACATAGTACTTATTGTGTGAAGTTTTTGGTGCATGGTAGTTATCTTAAATCTGTTTTATGTATCTTATGTTAAACATTTAGATTAGTAGTTAATGTTTTTGTCTTTCGTGATTCCAATTTTTTGGAGTAAGGTTAAATACCCTTTGCCGTTAGCCATCCTAAAATAACTTTCCCTATATCGAGAAAATGGAAAAAGGGTTATTGGCTCTTACTTGGGATTTCTTCCAGGCTCGATAATCTTGATAACAGGAATGCCTATCTTCTTTTGGATGACATAAATTCTTCTTCCTTATTACACCTTTCCTCCTTCTAGTACTTTTGTCCTTCTTTATCTATTTTTTCCAATCCTAGGGGTAGCAAATCATCTTAGGTTGATTTCTATCCCTTTCGTTTTTCCCCACTTTCCTTTAGTTTTGATTTTAGTGTCTCTAATTATTTGTCCTTGTCATGCCATTGTATATATCCGTTTTTATCTCTTACATGATTATGTAACTAAAGTATGTTTTTAATTTCAATATTCTGGTGTTAAAAAATTAGTCTGCAACTTAATCTTTTACATCGGAATTTTTTTGTTTGGAATATGGTAAGTAGAATTTTAATAGGATTTTGGAACAACCACCTTAGTAGTTTGTTATCCAAAATTTCCTAATCCAATTCCATCAAGTTTCGATATTTAAATTTTCTACGATTGTCATTTTGACTACCTAGGTCTTGTATGCTACCTGAGGCTTCTTCGACGACTATGCTTTACTTTTTTAGTCTTGAACTGAGGGCCATCAATATAGTCCTTCCCAAGATGACTCGAAAGAGGGAGAGAAAAAGTGACAGAGTAATAGATGTTAGTTAATGGCGACTAACAAATGTTATTTTATCCTGGTAGTGTTTAGAGAATTTTCTTTTATTTTCTTCACTCTAGCAAGTAGGGAGTCATACTTTCTATAAAATGCCTATAGATAACTTTAGGTAGTGATCTCGGTCCAATTGGCTCAAGTCATTAGGTGTTGAGACACTCCTCCAACTTAATATTCGAATTGTATAGAGATTGTGATTCACCCGATTGCTTTTATGTAACCACTTAGTGTTTAGAAACTTTCTGAGACCAGTCTTTATTTATGATTTTCTTTCTCTTAACATATACTTTCAAGATTTTAGAGAATTAGAGTAATTTGAGTAAATCTTGAAGCCTTCATTAATGTTACCCTTATCCCAGCTTATTTCCCTATTATTAGATATTGTCTTGATGAAAGCTCATTGTCTTCTTCCAGTCTTGATTGTCTTCAATTTTACGAGGTTCCTCCTACCTTTTTTATTAAGTAGGTTTCTATGTACTTCTGAATTAGTTATGTCTAGATAAAATCTTAGTTTATATTAGTTAATCCTTCTTTGTTTAGCTACCCAATCTTTCAAGATTTTTTCTATAGCGGGGCTAGGTTCTAAGACTTTATCTATTATTCTTCACATCACAAATCTTCCAGATATTTTTTCTTTCATTCCATTTGAGGTGGTCTTCTATACTTCTTCATGGTTACTCGAACACTCCCGGGTTGGAACATGTTTATTGATTCCACAATAGGGCCCCTAAGTTTTCCTCCTAACTTTCTCAGATTTTATTATCAATATCTCACCATCGTTTGGTTGAAACAAGACTTTTCCTTTTAATTCTAATTTGGATTATGTTATACCTAAATGTTAAAGCCATATTTTTCACAATCTTAGTTTTTTTATAGTGTATAAAATTATGATAGACATGTCAACTGTTGAAGGCTGGAAATGAAAATTCGAGACAAACTTTTAGTAGATAATAATGTACTTTATAATAGTAGGGTTATACCTTAGTCACTTATGGACATCATATAAATACCAAACTTCCCTACTTAAGGAGAGGTAAGAAAATCAAAAAGCTAGATAAATACCGAAATACATTATAGCTTACTATCCCTTTATCCTGGCTTAGTTCATGATTCCGTTGAAGTTGATCATCTCATTCTGAATGAGGTCTTTGATAGGGTTCTAAAGAGAGTAGTAGTGATCGGTATAATGGTCCATTCATCTATAGTGATACTTGCATAAAGGCATTCAGGTTGAACTGTGGAGAATGTAGATTAGGTTAGTGGGCTGAAAGAGATGTAAGTAGGTAGTCTATGAGGCATTGGTGGTATATTTGAGAAAGCGAAGTGGGAAGTACAGTGAAGTTTCCACGTTCTTAAGAGGCTCGAGTATTGGAGAAGTGAGGTTCGGGGTAAAACTTCGGCGCTTGGAGTATGCCCGCTTTTTAGTAGAGGTTGGGTACAGATATTCATTCCTTGACTGGATCCTAGGCATAGACTGTCCTATTTCCTTAATGGTTTGACCTACTCTCCATGGATTATGGCTTTTTTTGTTGTTGTTGATAAACTAGTGCTTCAGTCATCGGTTCCATGTTAGAGGTTCACTCATTTCCTAAGTCTTTTTGATTGTCGGCATCATCTTCATACTCGTCTTCCCATTTAACGGCAGATTTGTCGACTTACTTCATCGAGTCTGAATAGGTTACCCAGTAGGCTTTTTCATAGTCAATCTTCGTGTGGGGGGTTTAGGGTCATTTCTCCAAACTCCTAGGTTACCAAAGTTATTACAAGGCGTCATTTTTGCTATAAAGCCAAAGGATTCGTCTTCGTAGGTCCTTGACGAAGATACAGGTTCTTGCTTAATTTTTCTGAGAAGTGGTGCCAGGTACTTTTCATTTATGGATTTCTTCAAGGTAGCTACTGTCTCTTGCATCTTAGTGTGGTAACGTGATGTCGATCCCATCTTAATATATATAGCATACGAGCTTTAGAATAGCTGATCAACAAAGGATATTTTTAAATGTTTATTTAAAGTGGACTTTTTGTAAATTAATGGTGAGGGTAATGGTGATTTTATTAGAGTAAGTTTTAAGTGGATTATTTCAGATGAATAAGCATTCATAGTTTGATGTTTTTATTTGATGGTTTATTGTATTTAGTGGAATAAGGATTCATGTTCTTTCCTATAGCTTACTCTGTATTCTGATTTTTGAAAACGTTTTTCGACGTTGAGCAAGTTAGCAATGCGTGGGATAGAATAACTATTCTTACACTGATTATTATGCCCCTACTTGTCCTAGAAGTTTTATTTTGTCTACCTGATATAACAATTTTATAAATAATTATACAGAAGATAGAAACAAAATCTCTCTCCAAAATAAGTGTCCTAAGTAGAATAGGGTTTTGGTTATTCCTCTATCCTAAACTTACTATATGTGGTTCATGACTTTTCTTCTAACGCATCCTAGAAAGCGTTGGTTCCCGGACCTTCAAACCTCCAACGTCCTCCTCGAGAGAACATCTATTGTTGGTTGGTGGTCCGAGCGAGACGAGTTTCGTAACAAGCTCCCGGAGGGAGAAACCCACCTGCCCTTGCTTCTATGAACTCCTCTTTATATCCTAAGGGTTTTTGGAGCCTAGATCGGCGTCATGACCTCGTCGACTTCAGCACCTACTCCCGGCCTCTCTATCCCTAACAGGGTTACAACTTGGGTTTTCATCATGATATGTGTTGCAATAGTGAGTACTCATGTGTGAGAATTTAAAAACAGTAATTGAAATGCAATATTGAAAAAAGTAATGTAAATACAAATATATAATGACAAGTAAATGTATGCATGCTAGTACAAATAAGATATGTAAAATAAAAAATAAAAAATTAACTTCAATTTTTTTTTTAATTTATTTATTTTTTATTATTTATTATTATTATTATTATTATTATTATTATTATTATTATTATTATTATTATTATTATTATCATTATCATTATTATTATCATTACTAATATCATTATCATTATTGTTGTTGTTATTGTTGTCCTTATTGTTGTTATTATTATTATTATTATTATTATTATTATTATTATTGTTATTATTATTTTATTTTAATTTTAATTTTATATTTATTTTTTATTATGATAACTTTTTATTTACTTTATTATTCATTATCATTATTATTTACTATATTTACTAGTTTTGGAAGGGAAATACTTATGTTTAAAAAATCAAAGACATATTTCATGAATTTTATTTCATTTTAAATATAAATTTAGATTCCAACTAGGCTTGAACCTCTAACAATAATGGAAAAAGTAGAGATCGGGAAGAAGAGAAAACAAGTTTCATTCCTCACTCTCTAAGTCCTACAAATCCGTTTATTTTAAAAATGGGTTTTCAAGGGATTTTCAAGGCGTCAGTTTCGAAAAATTTCTTCGGCCGGGATTTTATGTTGAAAACAGAGTCGCCACATAGCATGGGTTAAATGTGTGCTAGGCCATCGGGATTTTTAGAAATTCATTTTTTACTTTGAAATGGTCACTGTTTTAACTTGTGGAGGTCTTTCTACCATAAGACTTGCCCTAAGTTCAGGGGTCGGTTATGCTCGGGGAAGGTTTTATGCACCTCAAGATACCCATCCTTAAATGGTACCTTAGTCCAAATGAATATTAGCTGTTAAACAACCTCCAAGTAATTTTCTTTGATTTACTTAACAAAACAATTCCCTTTTTACAACTTGTTCCCTCTTTGACATGATTAAAGTAGTAAAGGCTTACTATCTATCATGCAACTACACATAAATCAGATTGAAAATGAAAATATTCTTGTGTTTTTTGATATAGTGAAAACCAATAAACTATACTAATTTAGGCAGCGACAACCCAATAATAGTATATCAGATGCAGAAATATAAACAACTGAACTTTGTAAAGGCTTCCAACATATCCCTATTTACACAGGGAATCAGGTCAACATGTAATTCTAACATGCAAGCTATATGGAATGAAATGTTTTTATTTTTATTTTTTAAGAGACCTAACCTTATAAAGTTTGCCTACATATCCCTGTTTTCATAAGGAATTAGGTTGACATGTAGTTCTAGCATGCAAACTAGACTAAATTATTTGGATATGTAATCGAACCCGTATGTAGGTTGCCTATGTGTCTAAGATTAATGAGAATTAGGTCATCACGTAATTCATTTACGTAAGGTGATTATTGGTTGGTTTTAGTTGATTTTAGTTATTAAACAAAACATAAATCACAATATGATATGTAAATAGTCTTTTTGATTTTGTCAAGAATACCTTAATCGAACTCTTTTGTTTAGACAAGTTAGGGTTTGATTTTGAGTTGTTAGTTAAAAAAGAAAAGAAATATCACACACACACACACACATACACACACACACACACACAATCACACACACACACACACACACACACACACACACACACACATATATATATATATATATATTAGGTACCAGTCCACTAACCTGAAGACTTAGTGTTAGGTTGTGATCTTGATATTTAACATAAAGTAAATCGATTATTAACAGTTATATAGTTAAATAAACAGTTTGTACAGTTTGGTTCAAAGTGTTCATGAAAGAATCATAGAAACTGTGCACAACTCATGGTGTGATAGGTGTTTTGTTTGTATCCTCACATGTTATTAACATGTTCTTGGATAATTTAGGTCCTCATATGTTCTTAGCATGTTATTGGATGTTCTTGATGTTCTTGAGATGATTTTGTATGATATGGACAAGGTTTGATGATTATAAAAAAAAAAATTGAATGTTTTCTAGTTGATTATGGGTTATATGTGTTATATATGAATTTAATATAAGATTAAAAGATATTCAAGAAACATACCTAGTTTAGGGGAGTGGTATTTCCCTAAACAAATACCTTCTTATCCTTCATGATCTTTTTAGCTTAAACTCCATCGATTGCCATTAACTTCTTGAGTTCTTACTTCAAGAACCTCAAGAACACCCTCCAGCATTGAATTTCAGTAGAGTAAAGAGATTTTGTAGATGGGAAAATCTTGTAAAGTCTAGCACTTGAGAGTGTTGGCGAGTTTAGAGAGAAAAACTAGGGTTCCAACACTTGAAAAAATGAGAAACCAGCACCCTGTATTTATAAGCCAAGGGCTTGTGTATTTATCCATTCATAGACCATTCTAGTCCCTTCCTCAAGGTCTGTTTGTCCAAGGGGACATGTCCTCTTGTCTTGATCTTGATTTCTTTTTGACCAATTTAGTAGATTATGGAAGATTCTTTAAGATTTTGTAATGATTACGAAATCTTTTTAAGATTCTTGTAATGATTGAAAATCATTGGCAATCATTACACTATCTTGAACATGATTGTTGCACATAGGTGTATTAATGGCATGAAATGACACTTCCGGTTTGGTTTAGGGGCTATGTACATGTTAGTTTCACTATTTTGGTTTTGTTTTCATTAATGTTTCTAAGGTGCATTGTATTTGGTCTTGATGAGTAATATTTTATTTAATGTTTTGTGATGACTCATGATGTAATGGACTTGAATTTGGTCGTATTTTAATTGAATCAGGTTTGTTTTCCTTGTAACCAGTTGTTAGATTTCAAGCTTTCTAGTTAACCTTAAGATATTTTGATGAAAATATATTTATACCTTGAATCTACCCAATCCATGTCATCCCAAATAATAAATTCTTTATGGGATGGGAATTTAATGTTCATTCAATACCTTGGTTAGGTGGCGAACCGGATTGGTTTGGTTTCGATAAAGGGTAATCACATTTCAATGATTTCGGTTAAACCTAATCTATTTTGATCAAAATATCTACGTTCGTTGAATGTGGCCCATCCATGTCATCTCAATCATTTAATTCCTGATGGGATGAGCATTTAATTCACATTAAATTCATTACTCAGGTGACAAACCGAATCGGTTTAGTTTTGATAAAGTTTGGTTACCTCCTAATTGAATTATTTTCTTCCTTAGATATTTTATGTGGAGAATATCTAGGGGCTTCTTGGTCATTTCAATGCTTATTTTTGAGCCATTTAACGATGGATTGGGCCCTTGATTCATTGGGCCTTGATGGTTATGTTAAAACAACTTTGGTTTGTTTAATTCCAAACCAAGTCCAAATTCATAATTACTTCGGTAGTTTAGGATTTGTCATGACATTTTCATGCCTTTATCATGGTCTCTTGGATTGTATATTGGTAGTATTTTAATGTAATACGAATAATTGAAAGCAAAGGGCTATTGAGTTCCGCAAGTAAGCGTTGGTAGGAGCGGCGGAATGATGATGAGTATATAAATCAATAAAGACCAAGCATAATGTTCTTGGTGTTAAATAGACGAAACCAGTTATAGTAAATGTTTCAGGGTCAAAGTAGATAACCGAAGTAGATTGGTGAAATATCCTAAAATTGAAGGGTAGTGAATGATTTTTATTCATACCAAAGGTTATTAAATGAAAATCAACATTTAAAAATGTCATTTTAGACGCCCCCCTAAATTGTAGGATTTTCGAGGTTAACCCGAAATGTTTACTCAGCTGAATTCAGTCTCATTTAACAGTTTTGTGTTTTCTCATGTTTTTTGGTATTTTTTTTGTCTTATATAGTTTGATACAAAGTATAAATTTATCCTCTTTAAACCTAAGTTTAAAGTTTTTCTGAACTTGTACTTGATTCGACACTGATTGAGTGGGACACAATGCGGTGTCTACAACATGTGACATGTCGTGTTCAATTTAATTAATTAATTACATAACTAAATTAGACCTAAATATTTATCTTAGTGGTTCAGGCCAAATTAAATTGAACGTCTATGATCATCCAACCCATTTATATGTGTGTATAGGGTAATTAGTTTATATTAGTTTATTTTTTGTCCATATCAGCATGCATTTGTGGGGAACTAATTTATTTTGTCATATACATATATTATGCATGTAAAACAAACTAAATGAATTAAAAGATAAAATATAAAAAAGTATTCCTCAAAGGAAATTTTAAGCTATAAGCGAGAGCATATGAGATATGCATCTTTTTGGTCTTCTACCATTAAGATTTGATCGGGTACGGCTTTCATAAGCCTAACATTGGTCAAAATGATAAAGACGTGAGACTATGTCCTAGAAATCGAACGCACGATGAACTTATCTTTATTTTATAACATGAAAATTTTAGATTAATGGGCTTCAATATGCTGAAGATATGAGGGGTCTATGAAGACTAGTTTGGACCATACCCAGGTGGGTATAGTTTAACTAGGGATATAGATCCTTAGAGGATGGGTAAGGTAGGATCAAACTAGAGGCCAAACATGAATTAGATTTTTACCTTAACACGAGTAATAAGAGTTACTTATTCTCAAAGGTTCAAATACCAATATACGAAAGATATGAGGGCTCTAACAAGGTTAGGATTACCCATTTTTCTCTAGGGAGATTTAGAATGTACAAGATTCTCCATTGGAAAGTGAGATTTGGGAATCATTAGTGGGAGTATGTTTAGATTCATAAAAGAACTTTGTTCTAAAATTTATTTACATTATTTTTCTGCTTAAATTATACGTTGTATTTACTTTCAATGAAGATAGCACTATGTCAAAATCATTAAAAAAATGTTCTTGAGAAAATACTTTAATCAAACTTAATTTCTCTGATTGGCTAAGAATCCTTAAGTTAGTTTTAGCTTCCAGAAATTGGATTGTGTTTTGGATGGTCCTTTACCTCTTGCATCAGATGCCAACACTAAGAAAGAACATGTCATAGTCTAGAAATGGATAGACAATGGTAATAAGGCTCAATTCTATATGATAGAATCAATGAGTAATGAGCTCCATAAATATTCTAAAGTGTTAGGACGTTCGTATCCGACAATGCAATGCCGGGAATCTCTCTTTGGTGGACAGTCGTACTGATAGGTATAATGTCTCTAAGGAGTTTTCATAGCTAAGATGCCAACGTGATCATTAGTTAGGGACCATGTCCTTAAGATAATCAATCGTTGCCTGACGTTTTAAATCAGTTCGTAGTGAACTTCAACATAAAAAAACTAGAACTCACTTTTCTAGGACCTCTTAACATGTTAGAGACTATCAAGAGGACTTTAAAAATGTTCAAGGGTTTACTACTCATGCTAGACGATCCTCGGACTTCAAAAGGAAAGAAGAAGAAGAAGAAGAAGAAGAAGAAGAAGAAGAAGAAGAAGAAGAAGAAGAAGAAAATGAACAATAAATCCAGTTCCTCTTTGAAAGTGAACCAAAATCCAAAGAAGAGAAATAGTCCCGCTAAAGGAAAATACTTTCACTGCAGCCAACAAGGGTATTGGAAAAGGAACTCTGGAGTACTTGAGTTCCAAGGACAACCCTTCTAAAATTATGCCAGATCTGCTTCTTGTTATTTGTTGTTTGTGAGACACGACATTTTAATCACCACTTTTTTTATTTTATTTTATCGTATATTTGATTTTTTAAATAAAAAAATACAACAAAAAAGACAAACTTATAAAAAATGCAATAAAATAAGGAAAAAAATAGAGAGAAAGAGGAGAAGAGAGATAAGAGAAAAGAGATGAGAAAAAGAATGAAAGAATTGAGAAAAGAAAAAAGAAGAGAAAAAAATGTGCTACATCTAATGATTCAATGATGCGTGGGGACGAGAGTACTCTTTCAAACTTAACCTCTGAGCTTTGGATGAGGATTATATATATTTTCACATATTTAAATTTTTTGTCAATTAACTTTTTCATATTATTTTTATGCCATTTTTAAAACTAAAAAATATAAAAGTAAGTCGTTATTATACCAAAATTCGGACCTAAAAAATTAAATAAGTGTGTTTGTACACACTACATTTTGTCCTGCCCAGCTAGTATCGGATCAAAAGTACAAATTCAGATAAACTTTAAACTGAGGTTTAAAGGGAATGAATTTCTACCTTAGATCACATTGGATACTACAAAAAAAAAAAAAAAAAAAAAGGAATAATAATAATTAAAAAAAAAAAAAAAACGGTCAATTTGACTAAGTTTGGTTAAGTAAAAGTTTCAGGTCAGCCTCGAAATTCCTAAAGTTAAGGGGGCTAAAATGACAATATTAAAGGTTGATTTTTATGAAATCACCTTTGGTATGAATAAAAATTAGCTACTACTCTTCAACTAAGGGATATTTAACCTTACCTTTGTTACCCGTTTTGACCCCTAAAATATTTACTATCACCGGTTTCGTCTTCTTGATACCAAAAATACTTTTCTAGGTTTTTTTTTTTTTTGTTTTGTTTTGTTTTTTTTTTTTTTTTTTTTTTTTCATTTAAAGCATCAATTCTCCAATAAATCAAGGGAAAGACCTTGATCAAACCAAGGAAACAATCATGACAAGTATACTTACCCAAAGTGACAAGTACTTAAGACTCAGTTTGAAATTAGCCAAATCAAAGTCATCATCACTAGCATTCAAAGTCCATCACATCAAGGGCCCATCATGCATTTCATGACTCATTAATGGGCATTAAAAGAAATTTCCAAGATATTTCTACCAAAATATCTAAGGTAGAAACGAAGTTACTTGAAAAGTATAACGGTTACATATCCAACCGATTCGGTTTGCCATCAAGTCATGCATTAAATGAGCCATAAATTTATGCCTTTCCACAATTCGAAGAAGAAGTCCCTAAATAGGACTTAGTCTAGGGAGAGATATCCAATATGTGGGATCAAATCAATAGTCTAGGTCAAACAATTAAAGAAATAGGACAGTTGATGCCTAGGATCCAACCTAACACTTCAAGGAATGAAAATTTGTACCCAACCTCTATTGAAAAACTTGCATACCTCAAGTGTCGAGTCTTTACCCTTGCACCTCACTTCGTCACTACTCATAAACCTATTTAAGATTCTTAGGAATGAGGGAATTTCACCGTACTTCTCATTCCTTTCTCCCGAATATACTACCAATGCCTTAGTGACAACCTGCTGACACTTTTTCCTCACCCCCAACCTAACCCACATTGACTACAATTTAACCCAAATGCCTTCTATGAGTATCACTCTAGATGAATAGGTCATCATGTCGATCAATGTTACTCCTTGCAAAACCATATTGAATATCTCATTAAAAATTGGGTGATCAATGTCAACAAAATCGGGAACTAAGCGAGGATGGGGTAGTAAGCTAAAATGTATTTTGATATCTATCTAGATTTTGTTTTCTTTGTTTTCCTTAAGTAGGGAATTTTGGTGTTTAGTAATGTTCATAAGTGAATAAGGTATAACCCTACTGTTATAAAATGCATTATTATCTACCTAAAGTTTGTTTCAAATTTTCATTTCTAGCCTTCAATAGTTGACCTATCTGTCATAATTTATACACCATGGAAATACTAAGGTTATGATAAATATGATTCAAACATTAAAGAGGAACACAATCCAAAGTAACATTAAAAGGAAAAGTCTTGTTTCAACCAAACTATGGTGAGATATTGATAATAAAATCTGAGAAATATTGAAGGAAAACTTAAGAGCCCTATTATGGAATCATTACATATATTTCAACCCAGGAATGTCTAAGGAACCATGCAAGAGTATAGAAGTCCTCCTCAACTCGAATGAAAGGAGAAAAAATCGAGAAGATTCATAATGAGAAGAATGATAGATAAAGTCTCAAAACCTAAACCTGCCAGAGAAAAGTTCTTGAAAAGTCGGGCAGATGAATAAAGGAAGATGGACTAATATAGACTAGGATTTTTCCCAAAAATAACAGATCTGAAATCACGTGAAAACGTACTTAAAATAAAAAGTAGGATGAACCTTGTAAGATTGAAGACGATCAAGATTTGAAAAAGACAATGAGACTTTACTAAAATAAGTAGTTGATAATAGAGAAGTATCCAGGATAGGGGCGAAATCAACGATGACCTCGAGACTGACTCAAACTACTATAATTCTCCAAAATGTAAAATCTTGAAAGTACTTGTTAAGAGAAAAATAAATTAATAAAATAAATATTGGTCTCAGAAAGTTTTTAAACACAGAGTGGTCAAAAGAATGCAATCGGGTGAATCACGCTCTTTATACAGTCTGACTATTAAGTCGTAGTGGTGTCTCGACACCTAGTGACTTGGGCCAATTGGGCCGGGATCACTACCCAAAACTCGCTACATGAATTATATAAGAAATACAAGTCCTTACTTGATAGAGTGAATGAATAAAAAATAAAAAATAAAAAATAAATAAAAGAAAAAATAACTCTCTCAATAGTACCAGGATAAAATAACATCTGTTACTCATTAACTAACACTTATTTCTCCATCACTTATTTTCTCCCTCATTTGATTCGTCACGGGAAGGTTCATTCTGTTTTCCTTCAATTTAAGGAAAAAGAAGTGAATCAGAGCCATCGAAGAAAGCTTGGGTAGCATAGAGTGTAAGACCCCGATTTTTATATACGAACAATTTTAGTTGCATTTTATAATATTTCAAAAATACTGGAGTGGATTGAGATATTAATTGTGTGAATTAAATTTTAGGGGTTACATTGTAATTTATATAAACATTAAAATCAGAACTAGTTTAATAAAAATTTAAAGATAATTTAGGGGGAGATTTGAGTAATTAAAACAAAAATAATATATATATATAGAGAGAGAGAGAGAGGAAGGGTCGGTGAGGGTCTTGGCCCTTTTCAGCACACACATTTATATATATATATATATATATATATATATATATATACAGACATACATTCGCATACGCACGACAGAGAAAAGGATTGGGAAGAATCCAGAGAAAACGAGGGACAGATAGAAGGTGGCCGGTGGTGGGTTGTCGTTCGGCTGTGAGAAAACCGAAAGCAGAGGAGAGAGAGAGGATTGAAGGTACTGTTCATCGTCGGTTTTTTGACGGCGTGTGTGTGCTCTGTTCGGCCGGCAATCATGTGGGTATGTGATCGGGGGTGTGTGTGTGAGTTTTTTGGGTGTGTATGTGTGCTTGGATTGTTGAGGCAGAGATGTGTGGGTTATCGTCAGTCGGTCAGTTCGGTGTTGGCGATGGAGGTGATCGTTGCGGTCATTTCGGCGAGGCAGTGGGTGTGTGTTTTGCTCGGAGTGTGTGCGTGTTGTGTGTGTGTTTTGTTGTGCGCAGGTGATCGGAGTATGTGTGTATGTGTTTGTTTTCCGTCGTGGTTGGAGGGGGGTGATCGGAGTTTGTCGGCGGTAAGTTAGAGAGAGAGAGAGTAGTGGGTGTGTGTGTGTTTTGCGTCTATTGTGTGTGTGTGTGTGTGTGTGTTTAATAGTTGCGGTATGGGTGTGTCGATCAGTGGTTTGGTGGTGAGTGTTTTGTGTGGTATGTGTGTGTATTCGGAGCAATGACGAAGGTGGTGGTCCGTTTGGCGACGGTGCTCTGGCGAGAGAGGAGGTGTCATCCGTCGAAGATGCTTTCGGCTCGTCGTTAACCCTGATTATGTGGGCGTTGATCGTTGAGGAGGTCGGCAATGAAAGTCGCCGGAGTTGGTAAGGAGAGAGAGGAGGTCGGCGACTGAACCAGGAGCGTAAACAGTAAACAAGAACAAAAAAAGAAAAAGGAAGAAAGAAGAAGAAAAAAGAAAAAGGAGAAATTACACGAACCACCCCAATAAAACTTAAAACTCATCTCGCGGACCGGTGGAAAATCTGGGAAAGGTAGAATTCCTGACTCTTTTCATATATGCATTTAATTGTCGTATTTTGTGGAATTTTACCTGTTGAAATTATATGAAATATATGGGACGATGCGGAATTTACGTGACGAGCATGTTTACGTGGTTTTTGTGTTAAATCTGAACGATGCGGAATTTATGTGATGAGCATGCTTACGTGGTTTGTGTTATATAAATTAAATGCACGTATGGAGGGGTTGAAGTTCTACTGAACGTTAACTCACAACCCCACAGTGTTTGGTTACAAGGTCGGCTGGGACGAAACTGGAGAAGAAATTTCATTCGAAATTTTTGGATGTATTAATTGTAAATATTGTAATAATTATTATTATTGATGTAATCGGAAGAAACGGTAATAGTAATTATCGTGGTTGTCGTAGAATATTTCTCCAAATTTTAATGTATTGAATATTTGGTAAATGTAATTGGTTTGGAAAAACGTTAGAAATTCAGTTATAAATTATGAGAGAGATCTTCAAATATATTGGAGTTTATTGGGAAGTCGAGTGAGTTGGATTATAGGGATTTAAATTATAAATTGAGACTTTTAAATTGGTCGCCGTTGTGCAGGAAATGAGTGGATTAAATATAAAATAGATTAATGATATTAATTGGTGATATTTAAATGGTAACTATTAGATTTAATATTTTCCGTCAAAAAATCGATAACAAGAAATTATCGCTATCATTCAATAAATTACTGAATATTGTATATTGGGAAGTTGACAAGTCGGTTTTAGGCTAGGAAATTCTCTATAGGAGAAACCATAGTAGCGGCCCTGAGAAACCGGGAGACTAGGTCGTTACAGGTGGTATCAGAGCTTAGGTTATAGATTCTGTAGGCGCAGAGCCTGAGTTATAGGTTCTGCAGACTTAGAACTTAGATTGGCGAGCACTTTGAACCGGGGTTAGGACACCCATCCATCATAATAAACTGTTACTATTAGTGGAATTGCGAAATAAAAGTGAAATGTGTTTTATGTGTGTATGTATGAAGTTAATATAATACGTGATTTATGTGTTTTTCATGGATTCCTGATATGTGATCTATGTGTCGTATTGTTCCCATACGGAATTACGTGATATTATCAAGTGGCAAGGTATATGCATCAATATTTTCATATGTACACCAATTGTTCACACATATATACGTAGAAATAAAGGTCAAGAATATTATGCGGTAATTAGTATATATATAGGCATTGACGTCTCTGTTATGTTTTCGGGAGGTTGGACACTTTGCACTAATATGTTATTACCATTATTTCACTTTGATTCCTAAAATTGTAATTTGAACACATTAACATTTGAAATGACGATGGATTAATAAGTTGAATATATATTAACATTTGAGATGGCGGGTGATAAAAGTAAACTATCTATAATGAGTTAATATGCCTGGGTGAGTGCCGTGTTAGTCGTGGACCAATAAAAAAAAAATTGTCGCTAAATGGGAGTTATTAATTTAAAGGTGTATATGTCTTCTATATAAATGGTGAAAATATATTTTCATATTAAAGTATGGAAAAACAAGTGTTGATAAAATTGACAATTTTACGATGAGTTATGGATCAAGTAATTTTTGTTTTTAAAAAAAAATAAAAAAAGGGGGTGAAAAATGATTTTATTATCCTGCGATACTGTAGTATTATCTGTACCGAGTTGTGATTATCTGCTTCGGCAGAGTGGTGATTATCTGCTTCAGCAGAGTGGTGATTATCTGTACAGAGTGGTAATTATCTACTTCGGTAGAGTGGTGATTATCTGCTTCAACGGAGTGGTGATTATCTGTACAAAGTGGTAATTATCTACTTCGGCAGAGTGGTGATTATCTGCTTCAGTAGAGTGTTGATTATCTGTCTCGGTAGAGTGGTGGCCCGTCTGGACTGCAAATCCCACGAGTGTACCCTTACTATTGGGGAAAATAAATGGCCCTGACGCTGTTGATCACATTAAATGACACTGTTGTGCAGGTCACCGTACTGTCGCAAATGCTGATCATGCGGTTAAAATGATCTTATGGCTAGTAGAAAATGGTGTGCGGTATTATATTTTATGATGAATTGGTTGAAATAGATTATTTTAAATAAATTGGTTGATTTAAATAAATTATTTTATATGACGTAAATGTTTGGATCAGTGTATTTAAATTTTTTGGAATGGGGTGACTTAAATTATTTGAATTTGGTGTCATAAATATATTATTTGTTGTATTGGTGGCAGTAGAAAATTGGTTTCCAACATGGAATGCGATATATGATAGTATCTTTTGAAACGTGGTGTTGGAAAAGAAAAATAAATATATATACACTTGATCCCTAATTTTTTTTATTATGAAGACGGTCCTCTATATAAGTATACAAAATCATATTTTTGTATAATGACAGGAAAATGTAGTTATTAAAATTGAATGATATTATGACTTATGTGGATCAAGTGAGTTTTAAATATGGAAATTGGTGTTTGGTCATACTATGCCATAGTTTTCTTCTCGTTAGGCCAATATTACCTGCGAGATGTGGATTATCTACTAGACATAGTTCTGCAGAGTGGTGATTATCTGCTAGGCATAGTCCTGCAGAGTGGTGATTATCTGCTAGGTAAAGTCTGGCAGAGTATGGACCTATCAGGAGTACAAATCTTGTGGGTGGCTACCCCTACCCTTGGAGATATATAAGGGCCCTGGCACTGGTAGTCATTGTAGTTGGTACCAGTCGTATGAGTTACGACTGCTAGTCACTGTAGTTGGTGCGATTGTACAGGTTGCAGTACCGTCGTAACTCCCGATCGTGAGGTAAACGATCCTACGGCTAGCAGGGAATTATGTTATTTTATTATATATAAGCGAGTTGATTTGTCGATTTGAAAACCGATGTTATGTTGAAAATATTTGGTAGAGATGTTGATATTGACAGTGAGGTGGTTATATTTTGTTGAGATCTATATTGAGATTCTATGTTGAAAATATTTGGTTGAGATTTTAATATTGACGGTGCGTTGGTTATATTTTGTTGAGATTTGAATATAGCTTGGTGGGGCTACATTTTATTTTGGAAAGTGGATTTGGATGAAAATATTTGAGAAGTGGATTTTGATAAAACTTGATCCATAAAATATTTTTATACTACGATGAAAATATTTGAGAAGTGGATTTTGATAAAACTTGATCCATAAAATATTTTTATACTACGAAGACTGTACACCGATAAAAAAATAACTCAATTATATGTATTGGTCCACTATTAACATTAGGCGGAGTCAGAATGTAGGGACATTGGCATTTTATGGGGAAAATATAATCTGAATTATCCTTGAGTCAATGAGTATTTTAGAAATTTATGGATATAATATTTTATATACAGTGATTATTAATGTTTGTGACGTATCGGATTTCGTAGTTGGGATATGTGTTTTTTTTTTTTCGATACATATTTATACGTGGTTATATGGTTGAGACGTTTTATGTGGATTGAGACGTATTTGAGGCGCTTGGCCATGTCAGAGACTTGATTAAATGTGGAGGCATGAAGGGAATTCTTATAGATGACCCATTTGACGTATTTGTTATGCCTTGATGTGATTTGGTGATATTTATGTGTTTTGGGGGATATTTATATGATTTGACGTGATCTAAAACGTATTGATGTGATTTTGACGTTATTTATAAAACATTTAAGAGATTATTGAATATTTTGATGTGGATATTAGGATTGGTGATTTTTGGTCTCACGAGCCAGTTCACGTGGAGTTGGGTTATCTGTTGCGTATGATATGTGGTTGCGAGTATTGTTGGTTTAAATGTTGGATAAAAATATTGTTGCGAATTGGTTGACTGGAAATGTTAGATATAATGGATAAATGTTGGTTATGAGAAAAATTACTGTTAGAATGAGATAAACCTAATCCACTAAGACTACCGTGGTATTTTAAGGATATATTGTATTTATATTGTTATTGATTGTTATTTTTATCAGAGTAGCGTAGTGGAAGCTTTTACAAAACATGAGATTCTTAACAGTTGGTTGTCTGTGTTAGATGTTACCGACCAAAGTGCACCCTATTTGTTGGTTATTGGATATAATGTGTGCCACTGCACATGAAAGTGTTGCGATGTTGGAACAGAAATTGACGGTTACGAATTAAGGGTGACTTCGGTTATGGGACCCTACATAGAAAATAATTGTTCTAGAATCAAGTGTGACTAACATGACCATGCGGTACGAATCTGAAATATTATTGTTTTGATTTACGAAAATTTCGGGACAAAATTTATTTTAGAGGGGAAGAGTTGTAAGACCCCGATTTTTATATACGAACAATTTTAGTTGCATTTTATAATATTTCAAAAATACCGGGGTGGATTGCGATATTAATTGTGTGAATTAAATTTTAGGGGTTATATTGTAATTTATATAAACATTAAAATTAGAACTAGTTTAATAAAAATTTAAAGATAATTTAGGGAGAGATTTGTGTAATTAAAACAAAAATAATATATATATATATATATATATATATATATATATATATATATATACGTTCGCACACGCACAACAGAGAGAATGATCGGGAAGAATCCAGAGAAAACAAGAGACAGATAAAAGGTGATCGGCGGTGGGTTACCGTTCGGCTGTGAGAAAACCGAAAGTAGAGGAGAGAGAGAGAGGATTGGAGGTACTGTTCATCGTCAATTTTCTGACGGCGTGTGTGTGCTCTGCTCAGCCGACGATCATGTGGGTATGTGATCGGGGGTGTGTGTATGAGTTTTCTGGGTGTGTATGTGTGCTCGGATTGTTGAGAAAGAGCGGCGTGGGTTATCATTGGTCGGTTCGGTGTTGGCGATAGAGGTGATCGTTGCGGTCGTTTCGGCGAGGCAGTGGGTGTGTGTTTTGTTCGAAGTGTGTACGTGTGTCGTTTATGTGTGCGTTTCGTTGTGCGTAGGTGATCAGAGTATGTGTGTATGTGCTTATTCGCCATCGTGGTAGGAGGGGGGGTGATCGGAGTTCGCCAGCGGTAAGTTAAAAAGAGAGAGTAGTGGGTGTGTGTGTGTTTTGCGTCTGCTGTGTGTGTGTGTTCAACGGTTGCGGTGTGGCTGTGTCGATCAGTCGTCTAGTTGTGAGTGTTTCGTGTGGTATATGTGTGTATTTGGAGCGGTGACGAATGTGGTGATCCGTTCGGCGACAGTGCTCTGGCGTGGGAGGAGGTGTCATCCGTTGGAGATGCTTTCGACTTATCGTTAACCCCGATTATGTGGGCTTTGATCATTGAGGAGGTCGGCGGTGAAAGCCGCCAAAGTTGGTAAGAAGAGAGAGGAAGTCAGCGGCTGAACCAGGAGCGCAAACAAGAAGTAGGAACAGAAAAAGAAAAAGGAAGAAAGAAGAAGAAAACAGAAAAAGGAGAAATTACACGAACCACCCCAATAAAACTTAAAACTCATTTCGCGGACCGGTGGAATATCTGAGAAAGGTAAAATTCTTGACTCTTTTCATATATGCATTTAATTGTCGTATTTTGTGGAATTTTACCTGTTGAAATTATATGAAATATGTGGGACAATGCGAAATTTACGTGACGAGCATATTTACGTGGTTTTTGTGTTAAATTTGGACGATGCGAAATTTATGTGATGAGCATGCTTATGTGGTTTGTGTTGTATGAATTAAATGCACGTATTAGAACGGTTGGAGTTCTACTGAGCGTTAGCTCACAACCTCACAGTATTTGGTTGCAAGGTCGGCTAGGACGAAACTGGAAAAGAAATTTCATTTGAAATTTCTGGATGTATTAATTGTAAATATTGTAATAATTATTATTATTGTTGTAATTGGAAGAAATAGTAATATTAATTATCTTAGTTGTCGTAGAATATTTCTCCAGATTTTAATGTATTGAATATTCGGTAAATATAATTGGTTTGGAAAAACGTTGGAAATTCAGTTATAAATTATGAGAGATATCTTCAAATATATTGGAGTTTATTGGGAAGTCGAGTGAGTTGGATTATTGGGATTTAAATTACAAATCTGAGACTTTTAAATTGGTCGTCGTTGTGCAGGAAATGAGTGGATTAAAGATAAAATAGATTAATGATATTAATTGGTGATATTTAAATGGTGACTATTAGATTTAATATTTGCCGTCGAAAAATCAATAACAAGAAATTATCGCTATCGTTCAATAAATTACTGAATATTATATATTGGGAAGTTGACGAGTCGGTTTTAGGCTAAGAAATTCTCTATAGGTGAAACCATAGTAGCGGCCTTGAGAAACCGGGACGGATCATTACATAGAGCGCCTAGGTAATCCTAATAACGATCTTAGAAAATTTCAAATATCAGAAATTAATGAATTTGAACTAGACAACTTTGGATAACAAACTACTAAGGTGATTGTTCCAAATTCCTGTTAAACTTATACTTACCATATTCTAAAAAATTTCCCGACGTAAAAGATTATGACAGCGAACAAATTTTTGAATGTTCGAATATAGAAGTTAAAAACATGCTTTAGTTAAATAATCCTGTAAGATAGGCGGGATAAGGACAATAATTCAAGAAACTAAAATCTAAACTAAAGGGAATCTAGGAGGAAGAAAGGGTTATAAATCAACTTAAGATGATTTACTACCCCTAAGATCTGAAAAATCAGATAAAGAAGGACAAAAGTACTAAAATAAAGAAAATGTGATAGGGAAGCATAATTTCATGTCATCCAAAAGAAGATAGGTGTTCCTATTATCAAGGTTCTCAAGATGGGAAGAAAACCCAAGTAAGCACCATATAACGTTTTTCCCATTTTCTAAAAGAAAGCAAAAGTTACTTTAGGACGGCTAAAGGCAAAGGGTATTTTACCTAACTTAAAAAAATGAAATGACCAAAGACAATAATACACGAAAATAGGAAAGCAATAACTGTCGTCTAAAAATTTATATAAGATTCAAAAAGACAGACTAAAGTAACTAACAAGAATTCAAAATATTACAAAAGTTAAGTATTAGGTAGAACTACTAACGTTTCAAGCATATCAAAAGGAAAATGTAAACAGACCAATCACAAAGCAGCAGATAACTGACAATCGAAAAGTAAGAGATGAACGTAGTGATTGCACATAATACAGAGCTTCTAGACAAGAGTAGATCTAAGCAAACTCTTCCTCCATGAAAGTGGAAGGATAATCCAAAGTAGACGGAGCATCTCCTACTAATGAAGAAGGAACCTCAACCATAGATATCTCGATAGACTGTGAGATCACTAGGCGGAAGTGATGGTCCATCCAGATAATGTATTTTGTATCTGTAGAGGGATGAGTCGAAAAGGGCGTCCCATCAAAATTAAGGCAACATTGCTCCCACTGAGCATAAGTTGCAGCATCTCGAGCCTCATCCCGAAACTGGAAAGTATAACGCGATACAACTATGCTATCAACCAAGTGAATATGTTGAGTCCGACAAAACTAGTGAAGTACTCGACTATGGATATAAGGGACACAACCTCAGAATCCAAGAAGATGAATGAAAGGATGGTCCACGCAATCCAAGTAAATGTCAGTCGACATCATGTGTCTAGTAGTCCATACTACGCTCGAACTAGCCATCTCCACAAGAAGCGACACCCAGTCCGGTAGATATCCAAGAAGCTGTGTAATCCAAGGAAATTAAGAAAACAACTGATCTACTATCGACTCTTGTAAGCACCAAGATGTCATAGGTAGCCTAATCAAATGAGAGTTAAGGCATATCTATAATGATGAACAACTCCCGAAGAAGTAATAATCTCCAGTCTGACAAGCAGTCAGTGACTAGTACAACTCTGCCAGCACAAGAGGGACTATTAGGCAAAATGAATCTATTAATATCCTCTTTTCCAGGAGGATCGTCCGACCTAAGAGATCACTTCCCCTCTTGAGAAATAACATTTCCTACAACAACAAACCCACCAGTACGATCATTCGGTGCCCCCGCTAATCCTCGTAGTTACTCCACATATCCCCATTGCACTAATATCCATTGTCGTTTCACACCCTAAACCTACGATAGCTGAGTCTTTGACGACGATAGCGAGAAATAAGAAATCTTTCCTAACAAAGAGAAATAAAAAAAGAATGATACATTGTCTAGACATAGAGTCAGCTCAATCATCCCAAAGAAAAAACACGAGGATAGCAGTATCCAAAGACGAGTAGCCCGTCCATGGTAACCCGATAAAGCTCTATAACATACCAAAAAGTGGATCATAGAAGTGCTGTCTCGGCTAAAGTCAACGTCTCCAACCAATCAGATAAAATGAATCTATTGATCCCTAAGTTTTGATGGACGATTAAGTGTTGATGTTTTTGGTGGAACTAATGTATTTGTTGCGTATTTTAGAAAATAGTTCAATATTATTGAAGACATCATGAAGAAAATGCTATGGGTACAAAGATGTATGCAGTGAAGAAATAAACAGTTTTGAAGACCTTGAATAAATTAGGTAAAAATAACTCAATACTCTTATACTCTTAATGCAACCTTAATTAGGATCACAAATGACACTATTAAATGAATTATCTTTTGTGTGTTGAAATGATAGAATTTAGGATCTTAATTATTGATTTATTATGTGCTCGCTATGTGAAATTGAAAATCGAAATTAACCAAATTAAAAATAAGGATTAAAATTTAAAAAGTTGAAGTTTAGGGTCAATTCAGTTAACCGAGAAAAGTAATCGGTTAACTGAATCAAGCAATGGGTTTTAGAGTAGAATTGATGATAGAGCTCATGTGAAAATTTATTCTGCTGAAATGAGTGCCAAATTCTTAAGAATAATCTTAAGTTTGTGCTTAAGAAGAATTTTAGTCTATAGGTGAACGTTAGTTCATTGGAGCGATCAGTTGAAAAGACTCAAAAGGAGCTTAATGAAGTAGTGGATAAATTCAAGGATATTGAGAGAACTAAACTTATTGAAAAATCAATAGTTTCTAAAGCAGCTTCTCAATATCACCGACAATATCATGCTCCCATACGAAATACTGATTATCTGAAGAAACGCACTAACAATGCTAAATATTTTTATTGAGGGAATTATGGTTATTTTGAGAAAGTTTGTTATTTGTTGAATCGTTACCTTATCAAATCCAGAATTAACTGGATACCAACGAGAATTTTTTTTTATGAAGGCACCAATTGGAGATTCAACCAATCAATAGGATACAATGAACCCTATATGCCAAGAAATAAGTCTATATTCAATGCACCTATAAGGAAAAATCAGTATATGCAAAGTGGAAAGCTAATAAAACAGCAAGTTCAATACATGAAATCAACTGATAACTATCCTCAACAAATGACGAGAAACAAATACCAGAGAAAGACAATGTATAAGGTGGTGACAAAGCAAAATAAGGAAAAGCAACTCAAACTACCGTACAAAGGTAATAAAATTATCGCTGAACCAATCCAAAAGAAAGCCAATTCAAGTAAGGAGGAAATCAAAGTGGTAAATCAAACAGAAGAAATAATTGTGGATTTAAAG
The DNA here is from genome assembly GCA_016647705.1 of Eucommia ulmoides. Lineage (NCBI taxonomy): Eukaryota > Viridiplantae > Streptophyta > Magnoliopsida > Garryales > Eucommiaceae > Eucommia > Eucommia ulmoides. The sequence goes on from CM028336.1 coordinate 34,720,462, forward strand.
GACAACAAGCTTGAAATTAACAATCTACCAAATGTACACACACCAACTGCTCCCAAGGATGATCTAGGTATGTCAAATTTTCTGAAATTCAAATATGTTAATTTTGTTAGGGAGACCGATGCTTCGCAATTCCTAAATAGATATTTGTGATATGTGTATGTGTGTGTGTGAGAGAGAGAAAGAGATAGAGAGAGAGTGTGTGTGGGTGTGAAAATGTTTTAAATAATATGTGTGAATCAAAATAAGATGTAAAAATTGTGCTAGTTGATCAAATAGGTCAAAAATGCACAAAAAGACAAAAGAACCATGTCGGTCAACTGAAAGGAACAGAGTCTATAGTACACAAACTCTGCCTTGGTCAGTTAACTAACTAAGAACAGTTGGTCAATCGACTGTTATGGGATTTATTCCCCAAGACCCCTAATTTCTCCCCCATTTCGGTTTTGAAGCCCTCTCTCTCTAAAAAACCCTTTATCTCCTAAGAGTTTTTATATGAAATCTTCAAGAGATCCTTAGGTTTTAGCTTGGAATAGAAGATTAAAGGATTAAATCTATCATTTGGGAGTCAAAAGCTTCATTATAAGGTTGGTTCTTCTACCTCTATCTAGGGTTTCGGTACATCTATCTCATCTTGTTAGATTTTTGAGTTTTAAATTGGTTGTTGAACTCACCATTGACAGAAAGTGCCTAGAGTTAAAAAAACCTTGCCCGGGAAAACCTAAATTTGAAAATATTCATTTTGAGAGCAAAGAGGATGAGATAAAATACAAAAATTAATTTGCAAATCGAACGGTCATTTGTTGCAAACCCATTCATTATGATGGATTAAAGAAGAAAAATATCGATCTTGAGAAGTACACTAGGAATATGCATTGGACCGACTTTATTTCCCAAAGTAATGAATGGATGCCCCATTGGGTAAAAATGTTTATAGTAATCTTACAATTAAAGATGAACAAATGAGGTTATTTGTTAAATGGGTTGAAATTAGATTTGATAAGGTAGGTCTTAGGGATATTTTGAAGTTCAATAGAGAAGATGTTTTTCCCTACAATACCCCTCAATAGATTGCGAAGAATTTAAGGAGAAGTGAGACTGCTAATAAGTTTGGGTTGATTGATGATAGAGTGGAATCACTATCACTTGTGTATTGTCTCATTCATTCGATGATTACATATTCAATTGTGCCTAGAGGAGGGAGTCATGGAAATGTTAATAAGTTTGATTTATACTTTCTAAATAAAATTGTTGAGGGTATAAATCTTGATTTAGCCTATAGTATGATGGAGAACATGAAATATCATCTAAAAAAACCATCGAGAGTACTACCATTTGTTGATGCACTTAAAAGAATATTCGATCACTACAGAGTCGAAAATGAGCCTGATGAAATTAAACTTTTCATGATGACCCTGGTACGGATAAATGTTAGTAATTGTATTTTAATGGGGTATGAATTCAAGAGAAATAGGTGGGTGAGAAAGAAAGGGGAAGAGAGACAGAGAATAGTAGTGGAAGAAGAAGAAGAAGAAGAAGAATAATAATTAAGATTGGATTAAAAGATGGATATGCTTAGGAATCAAGTTGATGATCTCCAACAATACACGAAGATGCTTGATTACAGAATGTCCAGTATTAAAAATAACATGGATAAGATGAGGGTGTCTATAAAAAATGGATACGGGAGGATTACTGAGATCATGAAAGTTGGGTTTGGGAGGAACACAGGCAGTATGGAATACATCTTCCAATTCATGCAAAATCCGCAGTTTAACAGCCAGCATCAGTTTAGAGCCCAACAGTAATATAGTGGGCACGCTACCTTTGGAGCGCAACAATCATTTAGAGGATCTACTTTAGCAAGGTCATCAAAGGTAGGACCATCTATGCCGTATTATCAACAAATGCCCTGGAGCTCGAGTGTTCAGACTGGTACTTAGTACCCACAACAACCAGCTACGAGTCTGTTTGGTCTGTACTATCCGTCTATGGGACAGGGACCTCATTAGTTTTTATGATTTATTATTCTCAGTTTGGTTATGTAATTGAACATGTCTCACCGTGGTACCTTAGTTTATAATAGTTAAACCTAGGACTTTTGGTACTTAATCTACATAGACTAAGTGGTAATTAGTTCATTGTGGTGTTATTTTTGTCTGAATATGATCCTTTATGCTTAATATTTAATTCTTATGATGATCCACATATATTATAGTGTTGGAAATGATTTTTATCCATATTATTAAAAATCAAGATGTTATGATTTTATTTTATTTTTAAAATAAATTATTTTATCAGAAATTTTATCAAAGGGTTTAAAAAGAAATATCGTTTCGGTCCTTCGTCCCCATTTTTTGAGATGACCAAGGGGGAGAAGTTTGTTTGATGTTTAAATGAGTTAGTTAATGTTTAGAAATTTGTTCGCCTAAGCATTGCACTAATTAAAGAGATATCTAAGGTTAATTGGTTATATTGAGCTTTATTGAATATCATTATCGTTATATTAATTTTTTTGGGCTTATATTGAATATCCATTCAACTGTTTAAATTTGTCTTCATAATTATACTTAAATGAGTTAAATATCTATCATCGGATTTAGAGGGAGCGTGGTTACATTTTTTTTACGGAAACATCAAATTTAATTATCATCATCAAAAAGGAAAGATTGTTGATTCCTAGATTTTGATGGACAATTAAATGTTGATGTTTTTTTGTAGAACTAATGTGTGTTTTGAGTATTTCATAAAAGAGTTCCATATTGTTGAAGACATCATGAAGAAAATGCTAGGGGTGCGATGACCTATACAGTGAATAAATGAAGAGTGTTGTAGACCTTGAAGAAATTAGATGAAACAATACTCTTATACTCTTAATGAAACCCGAATTAGGATCACACACGACACTATTAAAAGAATTATTTGTTATGTGTTAAAATGATAGAATTTAGGATCCTAATTATTGATTTATTTTGTGCTTCTTACGTGAAATTGAAAATAGAAATTGACCTAACTAAAAATAAGGATTAAAGTATAAAAGTTAAAGTTTAGGGTCAATTCAGTCAACCGAGAAAACCAATCGGTTAACTAAATCAAGCAGTGGGTTTTTTAGTAGAATTGGTGAAGGAAATAACCACTCAGCATCAATCGATCAACTAATCAAAGGAGATTGGTCAAACAATGGGCTTAAGGATTTGGAAGGTGAAATCTCTTAAACAATCGGTTAACCAATTGTGGGGCAATCGATCAACCGACTGGATTGAAGTTTGGCAGGGAAAACTCTCTGTACCAATTAATCAACCGACTAGAGAGCAATCGGTTAACCAACTGGCGTTTTAGTTTAGCCTAGTTTCAACGTTGTATCAATCAATCAATCGATGACCAAGGATCGATCAACCAACTGTTATGGTTGAGATTTCGAGAAACTTGGTATTTTGGTCAAACCCCAGCCGTTTTTTATGATTCCAAGGGAGAATTTTGGTGGATCTGGTCTCATTGAATATATGGTACATATATTTTAATATACCTATTGATTTGGTCCACATAATTAATGAATCTTTCAATTTAAGTAGTTAAATACTTTCTATCTTTATGATTGATAATTGAGAAATATTTTATGGACTTATTTGAGACTTTTAAAAGATATTTTTAAGTAAATTACACCAAAATTGAATGATTATGTTATATGGAGTCTAAGAGTGCCATTTATCGGCATATCTTTTGAAAAGTAGCCGTTAGAGGGCATGTTATCAGTCTATATATATACCTACAAAATTTAGATGAAAGATATCAAGAACATTAGTTCCTATGCTTTTCTAAGAGATATTATTCTGCTAAGAATTTTCGAGAGAGATTTTGAGCTAAATTCTTAATCTAAAGCGCTAATTGATTTGGTGTTACCAACTTGTGCAATCTTGCGATTCCATTTTCGTTCTTTATTATTTTCCTAGTGAGATCTTTCCAAGTTATTGTTCTTTATTTTTATTTCATATTATTATTGCTTACTTTGGTTTAAGATCATTAGAAAATCATTTTCAAAAGTAAAACCCTGAAAATCTTTTTAAAACGATTTTGTGTGATTATCTTATTACATGCTTTAATTTGTGCTACCTACACATTTTTATTAATCAGATATTAATTTACCTCATATTGTATCTATTTTGTAGTAAATTTCAGGACATTAATTGCGTATAACTCTATTGAGGTGGTAAAAGCTCTTGGTGGGAAGAAACTCATATGTTTCTGTATTTGTGAGTTTGAGCGGATTTGACATTGTTGGACCGGTGTCTAGTCAGGGTAGTTAGGTTTCGATCTTTTTCCTGTGAAAATGATTGAGGTTTGATCTTTGTCCTAAGTATAAAAAAGTTAGGTTATTCGTTTTCCTTGAAAAGAACTAGGTTTTGATACTCTCTACAATTGAATTAATTTTGAGTGAATTGTAAAAGGTTCCATCCTTATCTGAGAAAATGATACGTGTAAGTGTTGTGAGGTTTTGATTGTTCTTGTAATAAAATTAGGTTAGTCTTTAACCTGGTAAAAAGATAAGGTTTTTCCTTAGCCTGAGAAAAAAATTTTGTAAAGGTTGATTCTAAGCCTAGTAAAGGAATCGTTGTAAGGGTTTGGTTCCTACCATTAAAGGAATCAGAGGTTTAGAGATTGCGAATCTCCGTGGAGCTTGGAGGGTAAGATTAGGCAAGGCTAACTTGCTGAACTAGGATATATCTTGGTATGTTGTATTGTTTACTTTTATTTTATTTTATTTGGGTGTGTACCTCGATTTAAACACTTATCTGTTGCTTAACGAAGATGATAATTTATTTAGAAAAAAATGATTATTTGATAATTAAGTGTTGAAAGATTTGTTTGTTTAATTTTTATAACTACCCAATTCACCCCCCCTCTTGGGTAGCTCATTGGGCCAACAAAATCAATTTTGTTGGTGGAAGGAGATTTTAAGACGAACTAATGATACTATGTAGAAAGCACCCTAGAGAAAATTCACTCCAAGAAAAAATATCATCCACTCACATGCCTAAAGCAAAATATGTCAAGTACATTTTAAATTATCTTTAAATTGGCTGAATATTAAAAAATAGTCCTACCAGTCCAGATTGAGCATTGAGACTATTGGACCTTCCCGCTTCCAGAGAAAAAATAGTACGACCTAGTAATCGACACTTTTTGGTATAGAGGCGAACCGATCTCTTCTTCTTCTTCCAAGAAGGAGGGCGGCGCCCAAAGTAGCCCAACATGATATCCTGATATTATAACAAAAACTTATGCATAAACTTCTTTTATCATAGTTAGGTTTATCTATGTTTAAGAAAACAATATTAGCATAAAGTGATTTAGAGAAATACATGCTAATAATCTAATAAGTGAAAAGTCTTTTTATAAGATAAGTATCTACACTACCAACATTCCACCACACTGATAATAAATATAAAGAACTAAGAAAATACAGATACATCCCATGAATAAATACAATAATATATAAAAAGAAGAGATATACATGAAGGAAGAAAAACATATACATCAATCCTGAACAAAATATACAACTACATCCACAAGAATACATGTCTGGTAGCACGTAAATCACGTCACTAATTTCACCGCAAGTGTATGGGTCAAGTTTTAGTATAGAGATGGAAGAGTAAGGATTGTCGTATCTATAGGCGACTCTATTCATAATTTTGTTAATAATATTATACTAAACTAAATTAACTAATTAATTTATAATACCAATATAACATTTTTGGGATTTTATTGTCTAGGGATTAACTTTGTTCACTTAAACGTGTTTGATTCAATCTAGTTTACATTAACGACACTCAAATCTATTCGACAATCTACGTATCAAAATCTTAAACACTACATCTCCCAAGTGTAATGTGAATGAATATGTGACTTCACGTCAACGCTGAAGTCCCCCTCAACGTCTATACGACACTAGGTCATATGAGTCTCGCCCCAATCTCATGGATTGCATACTTTCTAACGCCCTCCCGGGTCGTTAGATCGTCACGTTGTGTTTAAACCCCAATCCGAATTCGGGGTTACCTCTCTCTAGTGTCAAACTCTGTATTCTCCATATATCATAACAAGCATATAAACATGGTAAAATGGTAAATACAATTGGATAAACATGAACCACCGTTAACAAAACATCAATTTATTCAAACAACATTTTCGTGGATTACATCAAGCCCTAGACAATATATGTTTAGTTTTTCATGGCCATAACCACATATGCAATGAAATACAAACTAAACATATACAAAACTTCCAACCAATATAAGAATAAAAGAGAGAAACGAGAAGACTAGCCGGTATCCGAAGAACCGTCGCTAAAACCGCTCTGAGATCGCTTCCTCCTTCTTGGCCTTGTGATCTTCTCTTGGTTGGATAGATTTAAAGCTCTCAAAACCACTCCCAAAACATTCTAAGTATGTGGGAAAAAGAGGGAATGATATAGGGTTCCAAAATATCAAGAAAATATCCCAAAATGTCTATTATATCTGCTATCGGACCGTCGCAGTGGTGAAAATATAGAGAGTTTAGCAACTCTCTACATTTTTACCGCTACTACGATAGTGTCCCCACTGTGGTGGTGATACCCTTTGGTATTTTGGAAAGCTATGGAAAGTTAAGACAAAGATCTACAACTTCCATGTTTTGAGTTTTTCCAAAATCGAATCGCATCATTATCAAAAATGGCCTTGAAGTTACTGCACCTGTCCGACTTTGCCTCTTTTAACCCATTTATTTAAAAACCTATAAAAAAAATACAAAAACACATTAAACTAACAAAAGTTCTTGAAAACACACAAATATTTGAATCTAAAAGTACTTGATTTGTTGATAAATAAACCACTCATCAATGTCCAAAAAGAAAAATGTACAACAAACAAAAAGAAAAATATATGTGCCTATTAAGGGTCTATCATGGGCCAGTCTGTGCCTTCTCCTGAACACCCTATCGGTGGATTCGACATAGAAAATGTAATAGAAGCCTCTAAGTCAGCCACGAACTCTGTTGTACCAGGAGTGCTCGTGCAAACCTCAGGCGAAGAGATCGGAATCTAATGAGCGGATAATAAAACATGAAGTCTGGTGACCTATCTCTATAAATTATCACTATCCCAATTGTGCTACTCGCACTTCTCCCTAAAAGCATCTTTCTTATCTCTAATGGAGATTAGCTCAGTAGCTTGAGCGGCCTCCTCATCGCTATGACTCGCTTAGAACTTCAGCACCCTGTAGCCTAATAAAGTACCACCCACAAGGTATGCTATGTTTGCCTAAGGACCGCTAGATATATGCATCCTCAGGAGTCAATAGGGAAACCAACACATTAGCAAGAACCGTTGGATCGAACTCTCAAGATCAGCGAAGGCAACATAAAAACCAAACCAAACGGTCGGAGGCTGGAGAGGTCAACGTAACTCACCCAAAAGTTTAGGTATGGCCCTCTCACCAATGAACATATCCCAAGTGGATGGAACTCTGCAGATGTGACGTTGAGCTGATAAAGTTCTTTCAGAGAGCATGTTTGCATAATGAGGGTCACGGCGATATGGCTACCAGTTGATATTGGCACGCATCAGGAACTCTAGTTGAGTATGGCCACTATGTGGTCTTTGAAAGGAAATCCATGATCCATGTGGGAGGACTGAATATTAAAAAAGTCTCCAAAATCGTATCTGTAGAAGAAGGAGTAGTAGTTAGGGTGCATCCTCTTCGAGTAGAGAGTATAGAAATATAACCACGACCCCCTAAATTTCCATTGCAACGGGGGGTTGACCTATAAAAAAATCAACCCATAAAGCAATAACATATTGTTCTTTCAAAAGAAAAGGTAAATTAAGAAAGGTCTTAGTAAAGAACTAAAGCAAAAAACAGCTATATAGAAGGATGATCGCAAAGGTCTCCTACTAGGGATTGATCCTTGAGCACTATATGCTGGAGCTGCTCCACATTAAAGATGAGGGCTCCGTCACAAAAAGTCTTGGGTACAGGATCACCACAATCGAAATCCTCTCCTGGGAAATCCTCTCCCTGGAAATTCTCGAGAATGCCCCAGTCAGGCACCTTGCTTTCTGGAGAAAAGTAGTCTAGATTCGCTGCCATCTCAGCCTCATTAGAAGGGTTAGCAGGCTCATGACTCATAGAAGCACTCGACGACCCAGTCGTCGATGGGTCAACAACTCGAGGCTCACCTAAAGTTTCCTTAACGTTAGAAGAAGAAAGTGCAGGCACATCAACAGAAATCTTAATTACCAATGCCTTGGGCCGACCTTGAGAATTCTTTGAATCACTCCCTCTAAGTGAGGTATCAGGGGCTTTTCCTTTCCCACGAGAGCAAGAAAGACGACGGCCACCACCACCTGAAGAACCTACCACTAACACAGTACCGTCTAAGAAATAAAAGAAAGAATCAAGTTCTATCACTAGGGATTTGATTTGAGGATAAAGTTGGAATTCTTAGGATTACTATTTGACTTTTTGAAGATGTGTCAAACTCACCGCTTCCATTATTCCAAAGAAATAATCGTGAACTGCTAATACAAAACTCTAACAACCTACCATTGGCCGAACGTGAGGAATAAGGGAATGAATCCATCCCTCTAATGCCAAAAATAATGGGTATGTTTTACTTTATTTAAGCTAAATACATGTCATTCATTACCTAAGCCAAGGTGAAGTCGAGAAATTCAAGTTCAAAACCCCCTCCTCAAAAAGTGAGAGATACCAAATTTCGTAAACCCATCTCACAATGGAGAAACATGAAATATTAAACCATAATATTTCAAGAAAAACTAAATTAAACTATCAAAGAATCTAAGACAATGGAAAAATAATATCCAAGATTCGAAAAAAAAAAACAAAAACAAAGAAATAAAAAAGAAAACTTCTCATTCTAAAAAAATATACTTGGTATAAAAATCAAAACGTCTCTTTAAAAAATGAAAAAGTCATTTCAATGGTTTTTCAATTGATAGGAAGATCAAAACCGGTGAATCAACAACCATTTCAAACTAATTATCAAAACACATTTACCCTAAAATGCGAAATGTGAAATAAATTGCCCAAAAGCACGCAAGAATATTGACCCTTATACATGAACACTTCTCAAACAAAATTGATACATAAATTACCTTCTAAACATGATCAAACATGATATACATGCATGAGAACAAGAGAAATTGACATTGCACCATCCCATTAAGATTTAAAAAAACAAACAAACAAACACCATTTTACTTGGGATTGGGAAAAACTCTACTCATTTCTAATATAAACTATGGAAATAAACTCAAAATGATTCATTTCATTAAATTATACAAACCATGAAATTCAAGAAATGCATAGCTTTTTAAAAAGAAATAGGGTTATTCATGAATGGAGAAAAACCTAACCTTAGGGTTTTAAAATTCATCCAAACTTTGAGAAAACAAATGGTAAATTATATAGATGTCATTAACATAACTTTTGATGGATGGAAACTTGAAAATAATTGAGAGAAAATAGACAAACCTCGGAGAGAAGTAGCCTTGGAACAGTTCAGCTTCTCCCTCCCATTGTTTTTTTTCTAAAGTAGACAAGTTATTGGTTTGTCTGATATATATATATATATATACACACACACACACACACACTTGCACATTGTCCAATGCGCAAGGATGCAGAAATTATGCTTTCCACGTTTTTTGTTAAAAATGAGTTTTTTTCCATTTTTAAAATATTATTTCCAAGCCATTAAAACCCGATAATTCAAGAACCATAACCTTACCTCGAGACGCATGGAATGTCAAAAGACGTGCTCAAATTGACACCTTAGGCATGGTCAAATTGCTCCAAGTCATGTCATCATAAAAACCATGACAAAGTAGGGGTCAAATAAAAACTAAGGTCAAATCAGGAAAAGGTCAAATCAAAAGGGTCAATTTGAAATCAAATCATGTCATTTCACAATAAATAAAAATTGATAGTTGAATTTAACCCGTGAAATATTCATCGATATTATAAATTGCATGGCCCGGGTGTTACACCAATAGGCAAATCCTAAGAATTAGCTTCACATTTCAGAAATCTTTTTTTATCAAACATCAAACACATCGGCAAGTATATTAGGGGATTCACATCAATAATCCTGAATTCATTTTTCATTACCTCCGACAAATAGCGAGACGAACCAACTTAGCTTCTCAATCCATCGGGGAAATCCTAAATAAGATAAATTATGTTGTGTAATCACAAATCACACAATAAGAAGTGTCTAATTAGATTACATAACATAATTTATCCAATCACTGCCCCAATCAAAGACTGGGGCACATTTTATCTTATTTAGGATTTCCCCGATGGAAATAACGTTCATTATTGTCCCGTAACATAAAATGGAACACCCAAATCATAAAAATCAACAACATTGAACTACGCGCCAACTTGATTCCCATTTCTCTGAGATACGTAAGCAATCGACATATGGGTTCGTTCACCATTTTAAATAAAATCCCTTCAATCAACAACATTAAACTATGTGCTGACCTAATTCTCAGTTATCTGAGATACGTAGGCAACCCACATATAGGTTCGATTGCCATCTTAAATAAAAGTTGCTCATCTAAAGATGAACTACGTGTCGATCTGATTCCTTGTGAAAATAGGGATACGTAGGCAACCTTTACAGGTTCACTCATCAACTTAGGAAATGAATTAAAGAATTTCGAAACTACATCTCAACCTGATCCTTGGTAATTAATCAAGGTATGTAGAAAACCCAAGCATGTCCTATCGATTCAAAGAGATATTGACTTCATGTCATTCTCTCAGCCTCGTATCATGGTGCATCTTCGAAGAGGTCCCTCGACTTCCCTAAGAATCGATTCCAATCCTTTTGTTAGGTAAACAAAAAAAGATACATGTGCACGAACTAGGCTGCGACCTGGTCCTTGGTATATCACCAAGGTACGTAGGAAACCCTTGTGGGTGTGGTTGACAATCTGAAAATTAGCAAAGTGAGTGTCGAACTACATTTTGACTTGATTCCCAACCAAGGAAATTAGGATATGTAGATAACCCATGTGGGTTTCGATTGTCTAACAATCATTATCCAAAACAGCGATATCACGAAACCAAAAAAAAAAAACAACAACATTCTCAGACTTGATCAAACATTAAAAGTCAAGCACCCAGTTCGCGATACATGGGAAACCCGTGTAGATTCTATCACATTCTCCCAAATGCTCAAGACATAATCTTGTGCCAATCTTGTGCCCCAGCTAAAGCAGTAGCACATTATATAGTGTTTCTCTATCGAGATCCTCTGATAAGATTCGCCCCACCTAGAGTTGGGGCACATACCAGATCTGCCTGTTATCATTGGTTGTTTGTGAGACACAACATTTTATTCACTCCCATTTTAATTTTTTTTTTATTTAAAAAGAAAAAAAAATACAACAAAAAAAGACCAAAACTAATATAAAAAAAAAAAAAAGTAAAAAATGGAGAAAAATAGGAGAAAATATATGAAAGAAAAGAGAGGAGAGAAAAAATGATAAAAAAAAATAGAAAACAAGAAAGAAGATTAAAAAAAAAAAAAAAAAAAAGAGTACTACATCTAATGATTTCATGAAGCGTGGCGACGAGAGTACCCTTTCGAGCTTAACCTTCAAGCTTTAGATGAAGATTTCTTTACATTTTCACATATTTAAATTTTTCGTCAATTAAATTTTTCATATTATTTTTATGCTATTTTTAAAATTGAAAAATATAAAAAGTAAGTTGTTATCATACCGAAATTCAGACTTAAAAAAATCAGTAAGGGTGTTTTTAGACACATCATTTTGTCCTGCCCACCTAGTGTCGGAACGAAAGTACAAGTTCAGATAAACTTTAAACTAAAGTTTAACGGGAATGAATTTCTACCTTAGATCACATTGGATACTACAAAAAAGTAGAAAAAAAAATACAAGAAAACATAAAACTGTCAATTTTGACTGAATTTGGTTAAGAAAACGTTTCGGGTCAACCTAAAAATTGTTAAAGTTAAGGGGGACTAAAATGAAATTATTAAAAGTTTATTTTTATGAAATCACCATTGATTTGATTAAAAATTAGCTACTACCCTTCAACTTAGGGATATTTCACTAATTACCTTTGTTACCTATTTTGACCCCTATAATATTTACTATTACTAGTTTTGTCTTCTTGACGCCAAAAATACTCTCTAATTTTTCCATTTAAAGCATCAATCCTCCAATAAATATAGTCAAAGACCTTGATCAAACCAAGGAAACTATCATGACAAGTATAGTTACCCAAAGTAGCTAGCTCTTAAGACTCGGTTTGAAACCAACCAAACCGAAGTCACAATGACTAGCATTCAAAATCCATCACATGAAGGCCCCCATCATGCATTTAATAACTCATTAAAGAGTACTACATGTCCATGATATTTCTAAGATATTTCTAACAAAATATATAAGGTAGAAACCAAGTTACTAGAAAAGTAACTTGGGGTTATGAATCCAACCAATTCAGTTTGCCATCAAGTCATGCATTAAATGAGCCATGAAATCAATCTTTCATAAAAAATTCAATGCTTGAAATAACCTAGGGAGAATACATTCAAAGAACCTAGATATTTTGAGTAAAATATCTTAGGGAAAATAAGTTACTTGAAATGTAACTAAGCGGTAACAAGACTAATTGGACCAATTCTATTATATCAAAGGGCATTCAATGTCCATCAAATCAAGTGTAATAATTAAGAATTAAATGCAGAATGACATATGGAGACTACATACATTGCACCTCCAAAGCATTTAATTCAAGCTAACCGAAATAGTTCGAGTAACTAATACTTAGCAAGCAAACCGAAATGAAAAGTATCACATCAAGCCTTAAATATACCATGTGCGAGCCAATCATGAGTAATGATTACTAATGATGACCAATAATTACTTGAGATATGTTAAGATTTTGTAATCATTACAAAATTTTAGGAAATCTTAGTGAATCTTCAAGATTCATCCAAAACCATCAAACTAGAAGACATCAAAGGGTAACACCTAGACCAAACAGCCCCTAAGGAGTCAGCTGGGATGCCCTGGAAATTGTCCAATGCGCAGGCTTCCCAAGACTATAAATAGGTAGCCTGTTTTCACATTTTGAATGGCTTGATCCAAGACTCTCTCTCTCTCTCTCTCTCTCTAGTCTCGAATTTCTCTCTCGGGTCTACGGAATTATCAAGCCTATTATTCCAAAAATACCCCCAAAATTCTATCAAAATACCTACCTAAAAGGTGTTCTTGAGTATCTTGGAGGAAGATCTCAAGAAGTTGTTGAACAATTATCAAGAAAAACCGAGAAGATCAAAGAATAAAAAGAGCGAAATCACTTAGGGAAATACCACCCCTAAGTTAGATAAGTCTTCTTAAATGCCCTTTGATCTTGTCTTAAATACTATTATATTACTTTTATATAGTATGATTGTTTAGTTATTAGATTCATATTCCTTGTACATAGTATACATATCAAGAAACAAGTCAAAAACATCGAAAACGTGTCAAAAACATTGAAATATGTCAAAAACATCAAGAAAATTGTCAAGAACATGTTAATAACATAAAGAACATGTGAAGAACAAGACAATAACATCAATCACACCATGAGTTGTGTATAGCATCTTTGATTCTCTCAAGAACACAAGTAACCGAACTCCAAAAAAACTCAAAGCAGACCTCTAATTACTAACTGTTAACAACTAACAACTGACTTTACATTTCTGCAATAGTCTAGATCATAGCCTGACACTTAGTCATTAGGATTATGGACTGGCCCCATATAAAGATATCTATATATTACTCCATCGAGACTATTTTGGCTAAAAATTTAGAATAAAGGGAGGACCTCTATTACTTCGGGGATATGTGGGCACCTTCTTCAGAAACGTTTTATTTTTTCTCAGTTACAAGTAGGACTGACACATATACTATATATCTTCTTTTCTTTTTTAACTAATAACCTAAACCTAAACACTAAACTTACTTAAGTAAGTAAGTTCGATTGGAGTGTTCTTGACAAAATCAAAAGTGAATATCCACATATCATTGGGGCGATTCATGTCCTTGTTGCATAAAAAATAAATAAAAAACAAAAATAAAGTCATCTCAAGATGAACTATGTTCTGACAAGATTCTCAGCTACCTGAGATACGTACGCAACCCACGTATGGGTTCGGACACCTGTCTAAATAAAAATTAGTTTATCTTGAATAGATGAACTACATTTCGACCTAATTCGCAATAAAAACTGAGATACGTAGGCAACCTTTACAAGGTTCGCTCGTCAAAAATACAAAAAAAAAATAAATTATTTCATATGCTTTATCTATTGTTGTAAATAGATAGTTAACTTTTACTTGCTTTCCTTACATAAAAATGCATCAAAAAGACAAAATTATTGAAAAAAAAAAATATTGTGTTAAACGAAACCAAAGGAAACTGTTTGGACATTATTTAAACGTGAACATCTTTTTAGACTTAGGTACCATCTTCAAAAGGATGTCTTGGGGTTCTTATCACCTTCCCCGAGCATAACCGACCCCCGAACTTAAAGAAATCTCTAGTAAGAGACCAACTGTTTCAACTCAAAACTTGGGCCATTTCAAATAAAATTGAATTTCTAAAATCACGATGACCTAGCACACCATTTAACCCCATGCTAGGTGGCGACTCCTTTTCTAGCATAAATTCTGACCTAAAGAATGTTTTCAAAATTGGCACCTAGAAAAGCCTTTGAAAACTCATTTTCTAAAATGAACGGATTGCTACTTCCTCTGCTTTTCAAAAAAAAGAAAAATCTAAGGTGCGTCAGTGTTTCGTAAAAATTAACCCTTATAAGCTTTGCGAAGAGTTCAATGATTCAATAAATTGAGAGATATCTATACTATCGGTAAGATTCCCCAAATAGAGTTAAATTTGAAAACAGCCTACTTAGGAATCACTTCCCTCAAAATGTCTTTTCATTGAAATCGACATAAGTTTTGGGATGTTACTTTCAACAAAACTTATTTCTATGATGTTTTCTTGATTTTCATCTTCATAGGATTTGAAACGATGTCTAATTTGAGCTCCTTGATCTAATTCTGCAAATTAAAATAAGTAAGAAACTAGGCATTTCATGATATTCTATTTGCATAAACTCATGTATAAGTCAAATAGAATTCCACACTATTTTGCATCTTGCCATTTTACGATTTTACACTACTTAGGAGAAATGTTTAGGACATTCTTCCTAACCTCCACTTCTCACTTTTTATAACATTATAAATGCAATTTAGGCTTCATAATTCATTCCATTGAACCACTTTTTCACCATTTAGTATAGCATGTTTAGGACACGTACACCACTTATATTTTTCGTATTTGTTCTCATTTAGGTTATTTTATGCTTGTCATATTAGCTATGTTATACATTTTATTCCTTCCCCATACAAAAATCATAAGCATATACTTTAGAATGTCATTATACTTAGGTTAGAAATCATGTTTTCCATAATCTACGCACCCACTTTATACGTAGGTTAAATTATCATTTGGACCAAGCCTTTTGAGTCGAAATTTTACATAGGACAATGTTAAAATTGTTTTCTTAAAAATCTAGTGACCTAGCACACCATTTAAGCTCAATTCTAGGTGGCAACTCCTTTTCTCAAAATTGACCTAAGTAATTTTCCTAGAAAATAGGTGCATTTTAAAACCCTCTCATTGTTTTCCCTAAAATGCTTCACATTCTTTACACATACTTGGAAAACATGGGACACGTCAGTTTGTCAACTTGTTCTACTTCAGATTGGATTTTAAACGTTGGTGCTAGTTCACATTTGTATAGTACTATATAGGGTTTACAGGAAAGCAGAAGGATGGGAAAATGAGACATTTCACTGCGCATGGAAATAGAGCAAGAGTTGTTATATTAGTCGTGGGAGACGTTCACTTGAAATTGTCATTGTTAAATGTTTTAAATTTAAGAGATTTTTCATTTATGCCTAAAGTTTTCAAAAATTATTTCTATTTATTGTCTAAAAATTGATGGTTATTTAGTTGTTTTTTAAAATAATAAATGTACATTTATTTCCAGGTAAAGTTGATTGGATTGGGCATATGTTATAACAATCTTTATTATATAAATACGTGTGGAGAAATTAACAACATACTAACATAAAGTATAACAAAGAAAATATTGAGAAATAATAATTCTACCTACTTCTGGCTTCTCAGGCTTGGCATATTAGTAAGAAAAGAATTAACAAGATGGTCAAAGATAGGCTCTTGGGCCCATTTGGCTTAAAGTCATTACCAACTTGTGAATCGTGTCTAATGGGTAAAATGACCAAGTCACTCTTTGCTGGACACTGAGAAAGGTCTGCTGATATATTGGGTTTGGTGCATACTAACATGTATGGGCCCAAGAGCTCCTCAACTAGAGGTGGATATCCATACTTTATTACATTCACCGACGATTACTCTGGTCTTGTGTAAATTATGAACTACAAGTCTGATTCTTTTGAAACGTTCAAATAATTCTAAAATAAAGGAGATAAACAAATTGGAATAAATATTAAGGTACTCTAATCAGATCGAGGTGAAAAAGAGTTATCCACCGAGTTTCTAGACTATCTTAAAATTACTGGTATACTTTCCTAGTAGACTTCTCTTGTTATGCCACAATTAAATGGTATATCAGAAAGAAAAAAATTGGACCCTATTAGAAATAACTTGATCAATTATAAGTCGCACTAATTTATGCATTATATTTTTGGGATATGCCTTGATAACCGCAGCCTATTTACTCAGCAAAGTTCCAACTAAGTCTGTGTTGGTTACACCATACGAGATGTGGTGTGAGAAAAAACTAAGTCTTAATTATGTTGAGATTTGGGATTGGCTAGTGCATATTGAAAGACTAAAGGAAGACAAGTTGTAATGTAGGACTCATATTTGCAAGTTTGCAGTATATCCTAGGAAAATCGTACGATACTAATTCTATCACCTAGAGGAACAAAGAGTGTTTGTTACTAAATTATTCGTGTTCTTAGAGGAAGTTTTTCTTGTAGAATCCATCACTGGGAAAAATATAGATTTGACAAAGGTTTTGGACACTAAGTAAGCCAAATAAACTAGAAATATAAAACCAAAAATGGTGAATGCATCCAGTACACATATTCCTCGTAGATCTGGTAGAACCTGATCCTCTTTATAGATATCTAGGATATCTTGGATAGAAGGATATATATGAGCTACTACTAGTGGGAGGTGATGACCCTGCTAACTATGAAGAGTCGTTGTTACACATCGAAAGTAACAAGTGAAAAACATCATTGAAATTTGACTATGAGGAGATGTTTTCATTAATCGCCATGTTAAATTCTATTAGCATTTTATTGGCTGTGAGTGCATACTATGACTATAAAATCTAGCAGATCGATGTAAATACGGGTTTCCTCAATGGAAACATAGAGTAATATATTTACATGTATCAACTAGAGGGCTACATATTTAAAGGCGAAAGTTAAAAATGTTCATTTATGGGCTTAACAATGTTCTTAAAGTTGGAACGTCCACTTTAATGCAATAGTCAAATCATTTGGTTGCTTAAAATATGTATAATCTTTGAGTGTACAAGAAAATAGATAGAAAGGCCATTTGTTTGCTGGAGTTGTACATCAATGATATTCTATTGATTGGAAATACTGTAGGGATGTTGTCAACTACAAAAGTATGTATTTCTCAAACTTACCCCATGAAAGATTTGGAAGAAGCATCCTATATATGGGGTATAAAAGTTTATATAGATAAATCTAAAAGAATGTTGGGTGTATCCCAATCCATGTATAGATACAAAGTGCTAGAGCAATTTAGTATAGAGAATTCCAAGAAGGGTTATCTACCAGTCCAATATGGAATTCATCTTACTAAGAAGATAAGTCCTCATTCTTCAAAAGAAAAGATTGTAATGAGTAGGATTCTATTTGCTTCAGCAGTTGGAAATATCTTTTATGTTATGCTATCTACCATGCCTGATATCAATTATGATGTTGGATTAACCAACAGATGTCAGGCGAATCTAGGTTTAGAACATTAGAAGGTTATGAAATCTATTCTCAATTACTTGAGAATAACTGAGGATAAATTTTTGGTCTAAGGAAGAGAGGAACTGAGGGTTGACAATTACACTAATTCAAATTCCTAATCCAATATGGATAACTGGTAGTGAATTATTTCGTCACTACGATACCGCAAGTGTAGGAGTTAAGTTTTAATAGTATAGCAAGAGTAGGGTTGTCGTATCCACAGGGATTGGTTTAAATTGTCGTTAAGTACCACGATTGTCATAACCTAACTTTATTTAGGCTATCAATTTTTGGGTTTTATAAACTAAAATAACTAAAACAAATATAAATACAAAAATAATAAAATATGGATTTTTCTATGCAAAAATGTTCTAGAGACTTGATTTCATCTCGTTATTTCCGTGTTATCCTATTAAATAATTATTAGTTAATTCCATTTATTCAATAATCAAGATCCCCATGCTATTGCTTTCTTACAATCTCTCCCGAGCGTCAAGTGAGAGAATATGTAAACACTTCAATACTGATATCCCTATCTAGTATTTAGGCGAAAACATTCGTTAAACCAGACCTTATAGATTACGCAATCTCTAAATATCTCTCGATCTATTAAATCTTACGTTGTATTTAACCTAAGTCTGAACTCGGGATTACCTCTCCCGAGTGTCAAATCCCAAGTTCTCAATTCAACCAAAATATCATGCGAAAGCATACATTGGAAACATTATAAAGATAAACACAATTGAATCGCGATTCTAATTGATAAATCTAGAACTCGATTATATCCCGGTTTCACAATATCCTAACTTCCCAACTTGAATACCTAGGTGTTTATTTCCCCTCAGACTCACAACAACCTAAATTATGCAGTTCCAGTTATGATTATGAATTCAACCTTTCTTGGTTATAAAATTCATAACCTAACATCGTCTAACTCATTAGCCATATGAATCAAACATATTAAGCCTAGGAGATGCATCAAATGGAATTAAAACTAGCAATCAACAAAATAGTCAAAACATGGTTCAAAACGAGATTACATCAAGCCCTAGATCTGGATATTAGCTCAACATAGACAAATCCATAACCAAACTTTTCAATAAATTTATAAATGTAAACATGTTTGATATAATCTTACAAATATAAAACTAAATTAATATTAGGGAGAGAGAAGAGAAGAAAAAATGCTTATTGTGGGTTTGAGCTCCAAATTTTCAACTTCAAGTGTCACTAATGGTGTTTTCCTATTCAATCTCGCATCAAATCTCCATCTTCCTATGTTTTCATGCTCAAAATCCCCTCAAAATGGTGTTCTGGGCTCCCCAAAATCACTTCTCTCTTATTCCTCTTCTTCTTCCTCGTCAAAATAAAGCCAAATGGATATTTATAGGGCTAAAATTAGGGTTTTTTGGGTTAAAGACGGTGCAGACGGCACTGCAATGCGCTAAAACGCATTGCAGTGTGCTAATAGTAGAAACTAGCCTATCCACAATGATGGGAGGGTGCTGCGGTACCCTTTTGCACATTGCACCGTGCTCAAATTTGAGTTGTATAACGCTTTGGATAGTGCTGATGCCTGATTTGTATTTTGTTCGTAACTTTCTCGTCTGAACTATGATTGAGGTGATTCAAAAGAATGTGGAAATCTAAGACATAGATCTACAACTTCTATGTTTTGAGCTTTTCCAAAATCGAATTGTATCACGGTAAAAATTGACCTTAAATTTACAGCACCTGTACGCTTTTTGTACCGTTTCTCCCATTTATTTGTAATTCTACAAAACACAGTAAAGGCACATCAAACTAACAAAAATACTTGAAAATACACAAATATTTGAACCTAAAAGTAATTGATTTGTTGGTAAATAAACCACTCATCAATGACCGAAAGTCAACTTCGGAATATGTATTTATCTCGGATGCTAAGGCCGTAAGTTAGAGAAAATATACAAAAACTACAACTGTAGATTTCACTACTGAGGCCGAGTATATTTTTCCTTTCGATGCAGCTAAGGAAGGTGTATGGATTAAGATGGTTTTTCAGTAAAGTTGAAGTGGTTCCAACCATTGAGTGTCCTATACCTTTATATTGTAAAAACAATGGTGCTATAGCTCAAGCAACGAACCCATATCTCATTAGAAATCCAAGCACATGGAGTGGTACTTCCACTTGATTTGAAAAATCATTAAGAGGAATAATATTGACATTAAGGGAGTAGACATGGCGGATAACGTAGTGGATCTGCTCCCTAAGGCTACAACATTATAACAATTGGATAATCGCTATTGTCAATCTTGTAACCTTACATTTATGGTTTCTACCTATAAAATATTTTATGTTTCAATAAAATGTATTTTCAATATTATTCTTTAATTACATCATTATTTTCGTAGTGCCTAAGATATTAACATGAAATGTCTTACCGCTGTAATATGATTAAAATACAAAGACCAAAAAAATTTGGTAACTTAATATTCTTAATTTTTCTTAGTCGGTATTGGATTATTGAAAACTGGCATTCAATAATCTCGGCTAGCTTGTTGTGAAATTTTCTATTTTATGAGTAATGTGTCTCAAACCATTAGTATGAGATACTAAAATAACCACAAGGGATCTTACTAGTGTAGTAAGGGACTAAGCGTGATCATCCTCAACATCCTACATGGTAGCTTCGCTCAATGTCAAAATTAGACATTTGAGATATTATTGTATTTGTGATCTTTATACTTGAGGTATTGTACATTACATGTATGGGTTTCTACACATTAGCAATACTTAGTATTGTGTTGTACGCACGAGACTTCAAAGATATTCATTGGGTATAGTAGGACATATATGTAAATATACGAGTAACCAAGATAGGAACTATCACTCTCAGCCAAGAAAGATGTGTCCTATGTGATTCAGTTTAATATAATTCACCCAAGCCGCTATACAAGGCAGTGTGACGATTGAGATGAGATTCCAATTGGTGCTACAAGGATTTATATTATAAATCAGTATATATAATTGGACTAGCAGTTTTTTAATTTATCCATATCTTGTTAGTCCTTTCAGGAACACAAGATAGAGAGATTGTATAAAGAAGAAATCATAATTGATAAGGTTCTCTTGGTAAAATTCATACCAACTGGACATGGTCATGAGATATGGATAAACATGATTCACAGTTGAAGGAAATTCCTTGAAAGAAAAGTGTTTTCTTCTAGAAGGGCCAAATGATTAATTGATTGGTAAGATAATTAATTAATTAATTTTACCATCCATATTTTGGTATGAATCTAATGCATCACACACAATAGAAAATAGAAGTTTAAAAAGTCTTTGAAAAAAATAGGTAGTATTGCAGAAATTTAGAAGTTCGGAGGCTAAAGTGAAAATACGACAAGACGGGGTTTAGGATTTTGAACCTTATATAGATCTTTCAAGTAGAAAATTACCATATTGCTGCCCCCAACATGCGAAATTTGGCCATCACTAGAAACTTTTGGCCAATCTCTTTGTGGTCGTGACATTTCTGTTTTTTGTATTTGCACTTATATGTTTGAATCTTACTATCGCCTAGATTCAAATCAGAGTTATTTTAGTTTCTTGTGATTAGAAGAGATTCTTAGAAATTCTAAGAACACTTCTCTTTCTAAGTTTCCTGTTGGATACTATTAGAGACAATATGCTTTTATTACTTCTAAGATAATCGTTCTCAGTTTACCGTTCATGACCATGCCTAGCCACTCTTTGAAAAGCCTCCTCAGATCATGTCTCAAAAACTACCAGCTTTGAGGTTGAAGTGCCAGAAGGGATAATTTAATTAAATACAAGTTAATTATGTCTGTTTTATTATTATAGTGTAAATACAGATAGATCTAGCTTCTAGGAACATTATTTTAAATGTTATTTAATATATATATATATATATATATATATATATATATATATATATATTATGTTGGATTAAACTAGTGATTTTAATATCTGGTTCCTTTATTTCCACACCAAAAATTAGAAAATTTTCAAGTGGCAATACTAGTAAAGACTTACAACTAATGTCAAATTTTCCACTAGACATAACGAAAACACTATAATGAATTTCAAATTAAAAAACAAACAAAAGTATGATTTCGATAAAGTTATTTTATTACTGAGTTTTAGTTATAATTAAAATCAACTCAATAAAGTAACTTTCTCATTATATGACTATAGAAATTACAAAATTTCAATGTCACTTTTTATGCATTGTTGAACTATGACTTCATAATCAAGAAAATTCATGAAAAATATCCAAAATGGAGTTTCTTTCATCAAATTTATATGTGTTTCTTTGAATTTTCCTCGATTACGTTTCATAACTTCACAAAATCTTCTTAGGTTGCTGCGATATTGCCTTCTATTCAAGGATTATTTTTCTTTTTTTTTTTTCTTTTGTTTCTCTCTTATGCTTTGCTATTTTCATAAGAATGATTGTGGTATAGGACCTTCTTCGATTAGAACTATTAGTTATCAAATTATATTAGCACCAAAAAAAGTTTTTCATAATTTGATGTCGCTGTATTTGGTTTTCATAAAAAAAATATTATACGTTAAAAATATATGTAGAAAAAAAAAATGCACTTTCTACCTTTTCCCATAATCTTTTTTGTTGCCTTTGAAATGGATTTACCTAGGTTGACTTTCTTGTCATTGGAATTGGTTGAAATTTTGTTTTCTACTGATAAACTCTCCATTACTTTAATTATGTTATATTGGACATTGTAAAATAGGAAATATATTTAAGTTGGTTATTGATATAAATAATATAAATATATTATACTTATGTGAAACTTCAAATGAAAAGAAGCTAAACATTGATCAAATTGACAATCCATTTAGGAAATATTCACTTCAAATAAATTTTCTATCAAATGAAAGCAATTTGATTTGTGATATTCCATGAAAACATAGATTTGAAATTATTAAAAAATAAATAAAAATAATTTGGTTAAATTTGAAATTTTCAGCACAATGAAAGGACGACAAGGACTTCTCATTTTTTAAGTTTGCTTGTGCAATTAATTTTGAATTTAATTAATATTAAAATCATTTTTACTAAATTAACTGTTGAGATAAAATGTAACGGTTACTTTTGCCAATATTTGTTGTGAAATATTGGCAGTAACATATAATATTCAATATATATATATATATATATATAATTTACATTATAAAGAACTAACTCTAAAAATAAAAATCATTCAAATATGTAAAATCTATACAATCTGTAAGAGAAAATAATTTTCTAATTATTTGTTACTGTTGACATATATGTATTGTTTTTGTTGGCCCAGTAGAATACCCAAGAGGGGGATGAATTGGGTAATTAAAAATTTATCAGAATAAAATTTTAATAAATCAAATAATTAATTTTAATCCTAAATTAATTATTATCTTTATATCACAGCGGAATTAAATAATCAACTAAGTGCAAACCAAACAGCAAAAATAAACAAAGTAAATATTACAGCACACCAAGATATATCCTTATTCACCAAGCTACTCATGGCTAGTCTAGTCCACCGAGACCCACGAAGATTCCCACCCACTAATACTCAAGATCCCTTTAAAAGTAGGAACCAAACCCTCACACCGATTCTTTTACAGACTCAGAATCAACCTTTACAATATCCTTTTCCCAAACTAAAGCAGAACATCTACTTTTTACAAACTAAAGAATAACCTAATTCTTTTTAACATTAAGGCCAAAGAATCAAAACATCACCATTCACTCCAAATATCCTTTTAACCGGTAAGGATTGAACTGTTACAAATTTCACTCAAAATCATAATTCTATCTAGGAAGAATCACTATCTGAATCTCTTTACAGGAAGAGACTGAAACCGGCTACCCTTTGATTAAATACCTTCAACAGTATTTAATCTGTCACAGTACGTACCAACACAAATTGATAAGCATATTATCTCACTCGGAGCTTCTACCAACTCAAATAAATTATAACTCGATTAATATCCCAAGTCTAGTGATAGAAAAGTGTGCGATTAAAAATCTGATTTTAAACAAAAATATGGGTAACAAATAATTGAGTACGTAATCAGATTCAATAAATTGTTTATAAAATAATTTCTTAAATAAAAACCAGAAACAAATTTTAAAGATCAATTTCCAACAATTAAACAAGCAATGTACAAATACAAAGTAATTGAAAAGATCTCACCCAGAATCCACAGAAAAAATAAATAGAGCGATGATACTTCAAATCCGGTAGCAGTGAAGATTACTAGCAATGATTCTTAAGATCGTCTCTTAGAATAGCTCTCACAAATCTCAGAAAGATAACTCTTAGAACAACACAATATGATCTTATCTCTTTAAGCTCACTTCTCTTAATTCTATGTTTCGCTGCTTAATGATATATGAAAAACGCAAGTCTATATGTATAGGTTATAAATCAGCTCTCTAACGGCTAGTCCCTATGTATCATGGCACTTAAATGTTCTCTTAGACCCCGTATATCATTAAAACTTAATTTTGGTTTAATTTACTTAATAATAGCTTTTAAATCTCTCAATTAAGTCCCCCAAATGTTTCTCAATCTCAATTAATTAGAATAAAATCAATTTTATGTACCAAATTGAGAAACATTAAAAATTAATGAACCAAATCAATAGGATTTAAACATTAGGTGAAGCATATCTTAAATATAATAATATCCCCAAAATCTTTCTCAAATCCCAACAAAAAATGGCTACTTTTGGATAGAATCTTGGAATAAATAGAATCCTGAAACAGCGCGTCCAGTCGACCGGTCAGTCGACTGCCCTATTTAGGATGTAGCCAAGTTATCGCTGTTGCGTTCATAGGTCGACCTATCTGTCAACTTGGAGATTCAGAGAGTTCGTTTTGCCTTCACCGGTCGACTTACCTATCGACTTACAGATACAGAGAGTTCAGTTTCTCTTCACCGGTCGACTTAGAGATACAGTTGTTTCTGCTGCTTGGTCTGGTCGACCTATCAGTCTACTTACATCTGCTGGATCTCTTTTCTTAACTCTTTTTTCACTCTTTTTCTTTTACGTTTTTGCCCTTTTAACTATTTTTTTTTCTAAATATGCTCCACTAATCTTCTTATATTCCATTTTAGTCAATTATAAATATTTATTTTCAAACACACATAGGAGCAAATATTTTCATCTTATAAAAACACACATAAATAATAAAAACTTTTTGTGCCGTGTGTGTGTTCCTAATTGGGATATTAAGAGTTGAAATTCACCTATGTTGTTTTCCCTAATTTTTTCAAAATCTTAATTCTTCATTATATTCGACATCATCTTTTAGCATCCATTTAATTTGCATCTTCATCACTGGAACTTAAATAACTGAAACACTCAATGAAACCGTTAGTTCCACAAAAACATCAACACTTAATTGTTCATCAAAATTTTAGGATCAACAATCTCTCCTTTTTTTAAGATGATAATTAACTTTAATGTTTTCTTCAACACAAAAATATAACCACACTCCCCCTGAATCCGAGGATGGGCTTTTTAACTCGTTAAAGCATAGTAATGAAGATATTATAAAATATACTCAATGAAGCACAAATTTAAAAAATTTAAGAATACTCCCCCTTAATAAAACATCACTAATTGCTCTCCCTTTGTCATCTTCAAAAAACAAAATTTAGGGAGGGAAAAACACATAGATAATTCACTCTAGGCAATCATATAATATACTTGAAAAAGTAAGCCTAAATAAATTAAATCAGAATATATATAACTCTTTTAAAAACACATTGAATCAACTTATAAATTCAACTTTAAAAATCAAAACTCAAATTAACTTTTAAGCACAAAACATCAACACTATGTGGATCATTATTATAAATAAATATTAAGTCTACTCAATCCATCAAAATCCACACTAAAAATATCATTCTTAATCATACAATCTCCCACTATATAAGTATGAACAAACTAATTCATTTTAAGTAGAAAAATATAATCTTTGAAGCACTAAGACACGAAACAACTCTCAATGATAGTTTATGAAGCTATCAATATAATGCATACTTATTTCATAAAAATTTCAACTCAGTTTTTTCAACAATAATTATTAACACTCAAAAACATGAATCATATCTCAATAATAACATGAGTATTAAAGGTGTTATCTCACAACATGCTAGATCTTTTCCATAATAATAATTATTTGAAAACCTTTAATATATCAAGATATCATTTCGAAATGCATAAAATATTAGCTCAATTTACTTAACTTATTTTCTAAATCACGTAACATGTTTCAAAAATTAACTCATGATCACTACTTGATATAAACACATAAAAACCTGTTAATACTCCTTAACTAAATGTAATTCCCAGAATCACCCTACAATGTTTCTAAGACAACAAGTGAACACATCATTAAAAATAGGTCTTAGAAACAATCACCAACTTACCTATTTGGCAAGTTGGGCACTTCTCTCTTTAACAAATTTAATGAATTTAAAATGCGGAGGGTTAGGAGTACTTTTTATATCTTTTGGGGCGACTTTGCTCTTTACCTCATTTGAGCTCATAATTGATTTAGGTGAGCAATCTTCTTGGTGTGTTCGGATCCTCTCTTCTTTCGATTTTTGCCATTTGATTCATTGATGATTCCCTTTACACGTATCGCTTGTGATTTCTTTACAACTTCACCTCTTGTCTTTGGTGCATCTTTTCGCTTTGCACGCGTCGCTTGTGGATCTTTGGTGAATTCCAGTTTTAGCTTTGATATAACTTCTTTGTTTGCTCCTTTAGGTCCACTTCTGACATTATGTAATTCTGCACAAAACATTCCAATAGTTCTCTTTGGTATCCATTTTATTTTGGATCTGTCCTTGTTAGACATAAACTTAGGGTTCCTGAAAGAGCATGATACTTTAAAATGCTCAACCCTATTGCAATAATAACATCTCAAATATAATTTATCATAGAAAGCACGAGATGTAAAATATAAATCATTTCTAACAATAGAAGCATAACTATCACTGGCCTGTGATAAAGGATAAGACAATAAATCATATCCACTTTTCCTAGAAAAATCATTCTCAGAATCTCTTAAAACAGTCTTAAGGTTGGATTTTAATTTTTCAAAATTTTTCTTAAGTAAATCAACTTTAGAAACAAGATCTGACCTTTGCCTGGAAATCATATAAAAATTATTTTTTAAAACTCTGTTTTTATTTTCAAGAGAATCCACTTTAGAGAGCAAATTATTAATTTCAAAAACAACATCCGAAAATTCTTTTGTACCACAAAAATCATCCAAATGCAATTTAGATTTTTGGACACTTTTTCCACCATTTTCAAAAGAATCAAATTTTCTTTTTAAACTCAATCTCTCTTTAGTAAAAAGTAATGTGAAAGAAAGTATTTTTTCCATAATGATATGGACATTTTTATTATCATCATCTCCATCACTACCACACGAATCACACGAATCATAAACCACATTGTCATATAAGGATCTATCACCATCAAGAGAAGATACACAAAAAATAATATCCATGGTGTGTGCACATGACCAGTTTAACTAGGATGTTAAGCTTAACAAGCTAAAATCAACTCTGATACCAATTGTTGGCCTAGTGGAATACCCAAGAGGGGGGTGAATTGGGTAATTAAAAATTTATCAGAATAAAACTTTAATAAATCAAATAATTAATTTTAATCCTAAATTAATTATTATCTTTATATCATAGCAGAATTAAATAATCAACTAAGGGCACACCAAACAACAAAAATAGACAAAGTAAATATTGCTGCACACCAAGATATATCCTGGTTCACCAAGCTACTCTTGGCTAATCCAGTCCTTCGAGTCCCATGGAGGTTCACACCCACTAATACTCAAGATCCCTTTAAAGGTAGGAACCAAACCCTCACATCAATTCTTTTACAGGCTCAGAATCAACCTTTGTAATATCTTTTTCCCAGGCTAAGGAAGAACCTCTACTTTTTATAGGTTAAAGAATAACCTAATTCTTTTTAACACTAAGACCAAAGAATCAAAACCTCACCAATTACTTCAAATATCCTTTTACCCGATAAGGATTGAACCGTTATAAATTTCACTCAAAAACACAATTCTATCCAGGAAGAATCACTACCTCAATCTCTTTATAGGAAGAGACTGAAACCGGTTACACTTTAATTAAATACCTCCAATAGTATTTAATCCGTCACACTACTCACCAATACAAATTGATAAGCATATTATCTCGCTCAAAGCTTCTACCACTTTTGATAAATTATAACTCAATTAATATCCCAAATTTAGTGATAGAAAAGTGTGAGATTGAAAATCTGATTTTAAACAAAATATGGATAGCAAATAATTGAGTACGTAATCAGATTCAAGAAATTATTTACAAAATAATTTCTTAAATAAAAATCAGAAACAATTTCTAGAGATCAAATTCCAACAATTAAACAAGAAATGTACAAATAGAAAGTAATTGGAAAGATCTCACCCGGAATCCACAGAAAAAATAAATAGAGCGATGATACTTCAAATTCGGTAGCAGCAAAGATTACTAGTAATGATTCTCAAGATTGTCTCTTAGAATAACTCTCACAAAATCTCAGAAAGAGAACTCTTAGAACAACACAATATGATCTTATCTCTTTAAGCTCACTTCTCTTGATTTTATGTTTCACTGCTTAATGATATATGAAAAACGCAGGTCTATATATATGGGATATAAATCAGCTCTAATGGCTAGTTCCTATGTATCATAACACTTAAATGTTCTCTTAAACCCCGTATATCATTATGACTTCATTTCGGTTTAATTCACTTAATAATAGCTTTTAAATCTTTCAATTAAGTCCTCCAAATATTTCTCAATCTCAATTAATTAGAATAGAATCAATTTTATGTACCAAATTGAGAAACATTAAAAATTAATTAACCAAATCAATAGGATTTAAACATTAGGTGAAGCATATCTTAAATATAATAATATCCCTGAAATATTTCTCAAATCCCAAACAAAAACAACTACTTTTGTATATAATCTCGGAATAAACAGAATCTTGAAACAGTGCGTCTAGTTGACCGGTCAGTCGATTGCCCTATTCAGGATATAGCCAAGACATCACTGCTACATTCATAGGTCGACTTGTCTGTCGACTTGGAGATTCAGAGAGTTTATTTTGCCTTCACCGATCGACCTACCTGTCGACTTAGAGATACAGAGAGTTCAACTTCTCTTCATCGGTCGACCTATCTATCGACTTAGAGATACAGGTTGTTTATGTTGCTTGGTCCGGTCGACCTATCAGTCGACTTACATCTGCTGGATCTCTTTTCTGAACTCGTTTTTAACTCTTTTTCTTTTACGTTTTTGCCCCTTTAACCATTTTATTTTCTAAATATGCTCCACTAATCATCTTATATTCCATTTTAGTCAATTATAAATATTTCTTTTCAAACACACATAGAAGTAAATATTTTCATCTTATAAAAACACACATAAATAATAAAAACTTTTTGTGTCGTGTGTGTGTTCCTAATTGGGATATAAAGAGTTGAAATTTACCTGAGTTGTTTTCCCTAATTTCTTCAAACTCTTAATTCTTCATCATCTTCGACATCGTCATTTAGCATCCATTTAATTTGCATCTTCATCACTGGAACTTAAATAACTGAAACACTCAATTAAACCGTTAGTTCCACCAAAATATCAACACTTAATTGTTTATCAAAATCTTAGGATCTACATTTGTTTTACAAGAAATTTGCATGAAGGCATTTTGACATTAATTTTAAATAAATAAGTATGAAAAACCAGTAGAAAGGTAAATGAAATTAAAAATATAAAGGTTTAACCCTTAAAAAAGAAAAAAAAAAAAAAAAAAATATATATATATATATATATATATATATATAATTTTTTTCTAATAAATTTGCAAAATATAAATGGGACAGTTTTTTCAAACATGAACTAGAGATATTAAAAGGGTTTAACCAAAGAAATTGTATTGGAATTTCATATGAAACTTCATTTTTCATAACATAGTTTGCGTACCTTGAATATGCTGTTTGATTTTGGAGATTTTATCAAAAAATTAAAACCCTAACCTCTTTGTTGATCAATGATGTTGACGGAATAACCTCAGTCATGTTGTGCAATCCAATATGTAGAGGCTGAGTTCAAAATAAATCAATGAATTTAGTACATATATATTGTTAAAAATGAGGTGGATAATAAGTTTTTATAAATCAAGGATCTTCAGGATTGTGTTTGAGCAATATCCATAAATATTATCTGTTACTTGCAATTATGCATCAAACAAATGAGAATATGTTAATTGACGTGTGTTATTTAAAACTAGGAATGCATTCCGACAAAAATTGTATATGATGACGAACTATAACTAAGAAATAGAAACCCAACAAAATTTGTTGTTTGAAATGTCAAAAATCAATGTAACAAAAAATTAAAAAAATCTATAAATACGAATGTATTAAGCTCATAAATTGATTTTTCATGTGTGATTGACAAATAATATAATTGAAATTTTAGGTGTACCTTCAGATTCTTGGTAGTAAATTTCTTAATTTTGAAGTTTCAAACCCTCACGAAAAATAATCATCAGTTGTTTGATTGAAGATATAAAGAAAGAAAATGATCGGTCGACGAACATAAGGGGAAGATATCGATTGAGATTGACAAACAAATGAGAAACCATCAATTGATGTATGTTATTTGAAACTAGGAATGCATTTAGACCAAGTTGAAAATGATAATGAACTATAACAGAGAAATAGAAACCAATAGAAACCAATAAAAAATTGTTCTTCAAAATTCCAAAAATCAAGCATAAAGCCCTAAACTTTACAAATAGAATGTAGTAAGCTCTTAAATCGATTTGCAGGTACAAATGGAAAATAATATTGTTGAACCTAATGTTTTGATAGACAATTAAACTTTGATATTTTATAGAACTAATGATTTTATTGAGTGATTTCAGATTAAAAGTTTTATACGTTGAAATGAGAAAAAATAATGAGCCAAAAAGATTAATCATTGAGAAATTCATGTAGTGTTTATTGAAGAATCATAGGAATTCAACATGGGTTCAAGATGAAGGTAATGAAGATTTTCGGAGTATTGAAGACATTGAAAACATTTAGGTGAAAAAAACTTATTACCTTTATACTCATAATACAATCCGAATTAGGATCACGCACGACACTTTAAAATAAATTATCTTATTTGCGTTATAGTAAGAAGCAATAAGTTTAAGGTGCTAAAATGGTTTTTATAAAATGTTAAAACATAAAAATATTTTTGGTAAAGAGTTTAATTAAAAAAAATGTTTTAACACATAAAATGATGAGTTTTCGGATCAATTTGGTCAACCGATAACATGGGTTGGTCGACTAACGAAAACAGTAGCTTAATGAAGTTAAATGAGTGACCTAATAGTCAATTCAATCAACTTCCATTATGATCGGCCGACTAACCCAGGAGGTTGGTCAACTGACAAGTTAGACAGTCAACTTTGATTGTTTTGGTTTTTGAGTCAAATCTCTTTATTTTTAATGATTTTGAAGAGTTGTTTAAGGGATTTGAATGTTTTACTATAATATATTTCTTATTTCTTATTTATTTGGTCCATATATTTAATTATTCTTTTAATTGAATTAGTAAAACTATTTCCTATCTTTAATAGTTTTGAATCGAAAAAGTCTTGGGGACCAAATCCAACTTTTCTAAAAATATTTTTAAATGAAACATACTTATTTTGAAAATATATAATATATGGAGTATCAAAGGTTCATTTAAAGTCTTGGAATTTGAATACTAGCCGTTGGCGGTCAAGTTAAAGGAGACCTGCATTTTTTAAATTTTATAATCAAGAACTTTGAGCTTTCGGTAATTATAAGAGATATTCTCTTCTCTGCAATTTATAAGAGAGTTTATTGAAAGATTTATTGATCAAAGTGCTAAATGTTTTGGTCACCGGTTTGTGTTCGTCACTGACTTATCGTAATCGTTTTCAACAAATTCCAGTGAGATCTTTTAAGTTAATTATTTGCTTTATTTATTTTCTTCATTACTTGGATAAATTGTTTTGAGATTTTTTTTTTTTTTTTATATCTAATATTGTGAAAATCTTTTAAAACGGTTTTTATTTGAGAAATCTGATTATTTGCTATTTGTGCTTTAAAATTATTTAAATCATATTTGTGCCTTACATATAATCTATCACGTAGTATTCCAGGACATTAATTGAGCATAATGTTTTGAAGTGATAGAAAGTCCTTGGGCGAAGAAACATGTGATTTTTATATTTGCAAGTTTTGTGAGGGTTAGACATATTTGGGGCAGTGTCTAATTTGGGTAGTTATGGTTTGATTTTGAACTTGTGAAAAAGATTATGATTTAATTTTTAGCCTGAGAAAAAAGATTAGGGTTTGATCTTGAGCTTGGGAAAAAAAAAAAAGGTTAATCTTTAGCCTTCTAAAAGATTAGGTTTTCATTCTTCCTGTAAAGAATTAGAGTGAGAGACGGATTTTCCTAAGCCTGCGAAAAGGATAAGTATAATAGTGTAAAAGAGTGATATGTTGATTCTGAGTTTGTAAAAAAAATCATTGTTAAAAAGGTTGATTCTAAGCATGCAAAAAGAATCAGTTTTGTAAGGGTTTGGTTCCTACTTGGAAAATGAATTAAAGGGTTAGTTGATTGCAAAATCCATGTGGAGCTCAGGGGATTGGACGTAGGTAAATCTTTGTGTGCTACATTGTTACTTTTCTTATTGTTTGGGTGTACACTTAGTGAAACGTATTTTCACTGCTTAACAAGATAATAATCATTTAGACAAATTGATATCTTGGGTTTGAATTTATTGATCAAATTTTGGTCGCTACCTAATTCAACGCCCCCCTCCTGGATAAATCTTTGGGCCAACAAATATATATTAAAATTTAGTTATACCTTGAGATTCTTGGTAGTGAATTTCTAAAGAGTTTATACCATTTACCTCACCTGTATTTTTGTCGTTAATCATATACCTCCCTTGTCTTTTTACAAATATCGTTCAACCTCTTTGACCAACATTTTCTTGTAAAAGACACGAATGCCCTTCTGTTATTTAAAAAAAAAAAACTTTATAAAAATTTACTAATATCTCCCCAATTTTTAAAATTACATTTTTTATCCCTAATTTTTTAAATAATTTCATTTACCTCCCACTCCATTCCACCCTACCACCGCCACCAGTCCCCATCCCATCTACCTCCGCCACTGCCACCAGAATTCTCTTATCCTCCTCTTTCAGTGTATGTACCCAGTACCTATAAAACTCACAATATTTGTTTTTCTTAAAACAATTATTTTTCTTCGCTTGTTTGTGTCCACCTCTACTTTTTAGCGGAAAATCAATTTTTTCTCTATGTATCACTATGAGAGAAAGAGAGAGAGAGACCACCTTCATTTTCATAGAAGCTCAACTTTACTGAGAGAGAGAAAGGGAGAGAGGGGGGGGGCACCACTTCCATTTTCGCAGAAGCTCAACTTTACTGACAGAGAGAGAGAAAGGGAGAGAGGGGGGGGGCACCACTTCCATTTTCGCAGAAGCTCAACTTTACTGACAGAGAGAGAGAGAGAGAAAAAAAAACTCCATTGTTTAAGCAACCCACCTTTTAGAGGCTAGGAGGCTGTGATTTTTTTATTTTTTTTTGGCTCAATATGAGGATTTTCTTTTTTCTCTCTCAAGAATTACACTTTCAGAAGAAAAGCGAGAAACCTACTTTTATGTGTGAGAAAATAAGCAACGGATTGGCCTTGAAATCTTTGACATTTTTCTTCGTGTTTCCAGCAAAAAATCCATATTTTCTAAAGATCATTTTCTTCCATTTCTCTCTCTCTCTTTCGCCATTGCTGAAATCATAGGGAAAAAATCCTTTGCAGGGTTGTGTTGCCTCCAAGTTAGAGGAAGAAGAGGAAGTGGTGTCCATTTGTAGAGAGAGAAAATGCAACCATCTATAGAGAAAAGATATTCCATCACCGACATGCACTATAGGTATTTCGAATCTCACTCTCTCAATCTTCCTCTCTCTTTGCTTCGGTACACAAATCTATGCACCGGATCAAACATCTATGCTTCGCTGCACAGATCAACCCCGATCTGTGCGCTAGAGCCTTGTTTTGTGCTCTGGTGCAAAGATCCAGCGGATTGTGTGTGTGTGTGTGTGTGTGTGTGTGTGTGTGTGAGAGAGAGAGAGAGAGAGAGAGAGGGAGGAGGAGGAGGAGGAGGAGGAGGAGAAAGAGGAGGACAATGAGGAATGAGGTAGGTCGGGTGTTCTTCTATGAGGAAGAATGTGGGTAGGGTGTTCGCCGGCATGGGTAGGGTCTTTTCCGATAAGGGTGGTGTGGGGTAGGGTTGAAAAAAAAAAAAAAACAAACAAAACGTATGAAAAAAGGAGGTGGGTGAGGTGTTAAAAATGAATAGGGATGTTATTGTAAAAAAATTTAAAGAATAAAGTATATAAAAAAATAAAAATAAATAAATAAATGAAGAGTTATTTATGTTTTTTAATTTTTAATTATTTAATAATTTTAAATGACTAAGAGTAAAACTATCATTACCATAAAAATTTTAGTAACTTGTCACCTATAAGGGAACTAAGAGGCCTTTGATGAAAAATAATAGGTTAACCAGTATTTGTAAAATGACAGGAAAACCATCTGATTAACGGCAAAAAAATAAGGAAAGTAAACAGTATAAATCGAATTTCTGAATTTTGAAATTTCAAACACTCACTTAAAATCTTCATTTGCATGAATGAAGACATAAAGAAAGAACCATTGTAATCCTTGGGCTATTGGTCAGCCAAAACATTTGGTGAAGTCTTAGTCTAGGGTTCAAACAATGGTAGCCAAACACAAAAAACAGATATAAAGAAAGAAGATGAACGGGCGACAAGAATAAGGCAAAGATATCGACAAAAACAGATGAATAGTCTTCAATAGATGAGGTCCCACGAACAAGTTCAAGAGGCGAGTGATGAAGTCGTAGATAGTTTTTGGAGAGAAGAAATCACAGATGATTTTTGGGGGAGAGAAGAAAAGAAAGGGCATGGAAGAATTGTGATTTTTTTTATTTTTTATTTTTTTGAAGATATAACCAACACGCTATTTACACGTGGAATTTTGATAAATTTTGAGCTTTGGGGACTAAAAAAATCACCATAAATTTATTTCAAGTGAATCCTCGTATTTCCAATTAAAATCAATCTACTTTAATTGTCAAAATTAGTAGGTCAGTGTCACATAAGGTCTTTTCAGGAATAAATACTTGTGCACGTCACACACACTCTGCATATTGATTTTTCCAGTCAACATTGACAAAAGATCATACTCAAATAAATTAAAAGTGTGAGAATTTTTAATTAAAACAAGTTACAAGGAAAATAGTAAACAAGTGTGACAAAAGATCTGTTTTACTTCTTTCAATTTTCTATTGTGGAGGGCACATAATCCATTCGAGATTGATGGTTTAGAGTTGATTTTTTTTATAATAATCATTTTTTCATATTCCACACTGACCGAAAAATTGAGTTTTCCACTCTAAAACATTGATCTCGAGTTGATCATGTCAATATATTTATATATTACTTTTAACTTACTAAAATGTTCTACTTCTTTCGCATTAAAAAAATTATAGTTAATTAAAATGGGCACCATAGCAGTATTAATGAAGTAGCAAGTAGCAACCCAAAGAAGGGAGAGTGTTTTTTTAGTACACCTGTTTTGCACCGTGCAAATTTATATTAACAACTAAAAAAAACACCCAAAATGTCTTAAAATCTATTATAAGTGAAGACATTAAATTTTTAATTGTTAATTTGACTTGTTGAGAAATTAAATAACACTCTCCAAATTAACGTATTGAATTAAAACTTGACACATTTTGTTTTAGGATACCTTAGTTAAAAACTTATTGGGCAATGGTCCACTTGGAACTTTGTAAGTAGTATCCAAGTTTAACTCCAAAAAATAATTGACATTCCTATTTCGATGATATTCCTGAAAGTAAATTAATGTTCGATAAAAAATATATCAATTTTTCATATTGCTAGTGGCGAATGTTAGGTTGAGGAAAGACTCAAGCTCCCCTCCAACTTTTCAATTTTTTCATTTTCACTTTTATAACTTCATAAAAATTCAATTAAAATCGTTAAAATTTTACATAAACCTCACATGATTTATATAAATATTTAATAAACATTTAAAAAAATTATTTATACCCACAATTGATTTGCAATACATCATACATCAAAATCTCCTATTTCACACATCCAAACACCACCTAAAATTTTAGGCATAATTTTAGTAACACCAAATGATAATTTCAGACATCGATTTTAAGTTGTCGATGCCAATACCAAAATTAAAAGCACATATATAGTACATCCAAAACCCAAAACCACATTATTATATACAATAGCAATTTCCAATAAAATAAAACATCATGATGATACCAAATGTCACCAAAACAAACTACATTACCATTTTAAAGAAAAATGGTAGATGAAACTGAAAACCTAGCCATCAACCAAGGAAGAGCCCACCTCATACACGGAGCCTTTGACATATATTCTTTTTTGTTTTTGTTTTTTTTCTGGGCTTCTTTAGCCTTCCCCTTTTCTGTTAATTTGGGCTTTTTAGAAACACTTGCAAAGCAAACAAAGTCCATCGTGTGAAATTACTAAAAACATTTGTTTTGGGGGGGAAATGAAACATGACATAAACAAGGACGACGGTATTCGGAAACTGAAGGGAAATTCAATCACCTTTTTAACAACAGCCGCTTGTTGATGCATCGGTCTCTGGGGGTTTTTGCTTGAAGATGTTCCTTTTGCCACCAGCTGAGCCCTCTGCTAAGAGGCTCGGTGTTTCTAAAATCTGTTGAACAACATTAACATATGGAAAAATTAGTTATTCCTGGTGTATATAATTTTCTTTCTTTTTCTTTTTTTTTTTTTCCCTTCTCATCCTGTCTCAAAACAACAACAAAAAATAGATGAAAAGAGAAAACGTAATAACAAATAAAAACAAAATTCTATACACAAAATGTCACAGAAAAAGAAGAAGAGAGAGGCTACTAATAATTTAGAATTTTTTTTTTTTTTGAGAGAGAGAGAATCTCTAGTTCACAAACGTCCACCAGTTTATTGCCTGCACCAGATTCTTAACCAATGTATCCAACAAAAATATAAATACCACAAGCGAGAATACAAGGATTTCAAGTAAAATAATTACTAAAATAATGGAAAGCAGCATGACAACATAACTGCAGGATCCATCCCCAAGACAATAACCTGTTTTCTAACTTTAGGGTGTGTTTAGGTGAAGGATTTTGGGAAGGGATTTATGAAATTCAAAAGTAAAATTCATTGTTTGGCAACTCCAGGTTCTTTTTTTTTTTTTTTTGGTAAAACTCCTAGGAATTTAGAAAAAGCGGAAGGGAGGGAAAAGGGGAGGGGGGGGGGGGATACATCTCCAAATACGAGGTTTTTTTTTTTCTTTCTTTTTTTTTTTTGAGGGGAGGGAGGAATCCTTCGGAATGATGCATGCCTCTCCATCTCAAGGTAAAATTACATCAACAATTTAGTCAACTTGTATAGGATCAACATCA
This sequence comes from Eucommia ulmoides, assembly GCA_016647705.1. Taxonomy (NCBI): domain Eukaryota; kingdom Viridiplantae; phylum Streptophyta; class Magnoliopsida; order Garryales; family Eucommiaceae; genus Eucommia; species Eucommia ulmoides. Next base: position 34,758,294 of record CM028336.1, read on the forward strand.
ATAGGACAAAAAAAGTAACAAGATCCAGATATAGTGTACCTTCAAAACAAGTTCTTCAAAGCATTGCTCCACATTCACCCGAGTTCTTGCGCTGCATTCAATGAAGAGGCACCCGTACTCCCTTGCAAAGTCAATCCCTTCTTTTTTCGACACCACCCTCTCACTTTCCTGAAAAAAAGAAAAGTTCATGCCCCTTCATACATTAACCAATTTCCAGTGTAGCAGCTAAGGACGAAAGTTTTACTCATTGTGAGATGGAAATTTATGAGGCCAACAATGAAATAAGGAGGTCAAAGTGGAGTGACAATTTTTTTTTTCTACCATATATGCCAGTTTCTAAATGGATACCTTGTCAACTTTGTTGCCTACAAGCATCTTGATGCAATCTTGATTTGTTGAGTAAAGGTCAATTTCTTTAGCCCATATGTCAGAGAGATTGGTAAACGTTTCTCGCCGTGTTACATCATACACTATCAAAGAAAGAGACAAATTATTGCATGATGAAAAATACGATGACTAAATCACTAATGGTCCACTTGGGTATGGTACAGGAAGAAGGAATTTGATTTCGAGAAGGGACTTGTCAAATTTTATTAAGAAAAATTTACAAATCCCTTCTCGAAATCAAATTCCTTCGACAAATACTTTACTCAAATGCACCCCAAGTGATTTTATCAATCGACATGAGAAGCATATATATCAAACATTTATCAGAAAACAAAATGAATAAACACAAAGACAGTACAAATAGAAATCATACCCATTATTATTCCCTGAGCTCCTCTATAATAAGAACTAGTTAGAGTTCTAAATCTTTCCTGTCCAGCTGCAGAGTAAGAGTCAGAAGACCATAGATTACTAAAAAAATAAGAAGAAATAAGTTATCCCTGGTGGTTTCAACCATTAGGGCTCCCGAGATGTGCTTTCAACGATAACAACTCATTTGACATTTTTAATATGCTAACATCACTCAAGTCGGATAATTGCGGATATTTGGTTATTGGTTGAAGATCAATAAGTGTTTAGATCAAAAGTCCAAGCAAATGGAGAATCCAACCATGAATTGTAACTTGTCTGTCGAGGAGAATGTAAGCATTCTTCTAGCACTACGTGTGGGCTCTCTAGGTTCCATACACACACTTGCATGCACGGCATTTAAGTCTGACATGATCATTTTGCCTATGCAAGTCATAATCTATAAGCATACCTCATTGGTTGCATCCATTACATGATGATTTAAGGTAAAACACTTTTCAATTAATATGTGACCATTACATAGCCTTAATATGTCAAATATATGATCCATATGTTATATACCATGGCCATACATGAAAATATCTTAAACGTGCTTAGAAACATGTGTTTCAAGTGTATAGGCCTAAATACCAGTGTAGTAGCCTATGATCAAACCAAGAAGCAAAATATAATATCTGCTCAAAACACACCCTAGTACTACCGAACAAGGGGTGAATTGAGTAGGGAAAATAGTAATTTTAACTACTCCGATTTTAACTTCCACTATGCAATTATATGAGATTAGGGAAAATAGTAATTTTAACTACTCCCGATTTTAACTTTCACCATGTGATTATTTGAGATTGATCAGGGGAAGCAATAAATACAAATAAATCACGAAAACTATCAAAACAAAATACACAGAGTGGAGCGTAAAAATGACAATGAGATTTTTATAGAAGTTCAACAAAACCAGTGCCTATATCTACTCCCCTGAGCTCTGTGGAGATTTTAATTCAATCCACTATCTTTATTTTTTCCCCCGTGAAGATTGAAGCTTCTACAGGTACATTCAATCTGCATGAGAATAGCTTTCTCAAGATCTACAGTGAACTGTGGGAAATCTGTGGGAAATCTAATTGTAAACTCGAGTAAGGTTGTTTGTTGAAGCATATAGACTAGAGTGGAATATATTCATTCTATTAAAGGTAGATTTTTTAAAAGATGTTCTCAAGCAGATCAATTTTTCTACAAGGTTTAATGTTCATCTGGAAGAAGATTAAAGATAAGTGGGCAGAAGGTTTAATCTTCAATGTACTTATCGAAGGTTTAATCTTCATCTGGAAGAAGATTAAAGATAAGCAGATCCAAACCTTCGCAAGAGCTCTAGGGAGAAGTCGAAGGCAAGGGTTTTGCTGAACAACTATAAAAATCTCGGGGTCATTCTTTCTCTCAATTCTTTACTTATTTTGTTCGATTTTTTTTTCATTTGTATTTATTGCTTCCACTGACCACTCTCATATAAACACATAATGAAAATTAAAATCATAGTTAAAATTAATATTTTCCCTGACCAATTTCCCTAGTCGTTGGCTTTTTATAGTTTAGTGACAGCACAACACCCCCCCCCCCCCCCCCCCCCGGCCTCCACGGGGGGGTAGTATCTTGGGCCACAAAATAAGTCTGGAAGACTTCCGCAACAATAAATGATTCCTAAAATAGGAATCAATGATTTATCAAATGATTGTTGAAATATTTAATATTCATGTATGTACGATTTTTCATTTTATTTTTGCCAAGTCACAAAATATAGAATTCGGAGCGATCTTTGTGAGAAACCTTGATAACTAGACAAGAAAGGGTTGGATCACTACGTAATATTCTTGGCATAAAGTAAATAACAAACTAAGGAAAAATACCTGTATCCCATATTGCAAGCTTCAACTTTTTGCCCCCAAGGGTAACATGTTTTATTTTGAAATCCACACCTAGAGAAAGACATAAAGAAGGAAAAGTTAATATATGATGCCAAGGTAGAACATTCATATAAAGTAGCATCACGTCATTCATGGAATTATTATTTTTATTTTGATAAGCAACCAGCCTTCCAATTTTAACTTTTCTTCTTCTCAATTATCCATGTCCTAGCTTGTATCGGGGTGTAGGGAAGACAGGAGCACAAGGCATACCAAAGTATGAATACCCATCCACTAAATGTAACTGTTTCATATTTCCAAAAGCCTTTTCATGCATGTGACATGTACCATTAAACCATAAAAAAAAAAAAAAAAAAAAAAAAAAAAAAAAAAAAAAAAAAAAAATCATTTGAAGGAGCATTAGGCATCAATGAGTCGTAAGTCAAAACAAATACAACATGATCATGAACAGCATCAGTACCACAAGAGGCACTATAAGCTGCAGCATGTATGACTAGACCAATCAATACAACAAGCAACAAGTCTTTGTTGGTTTGTCCCATATCAGAAAGTGGGATCAACTGCGTGAATCCTTTTATGTCAATGAACTCATCATGGAGCAATCACATCCAAAAAATTAAATACAATAGTCATTTTTCACTCGTCAAAGTATTTAGGTATAACTCTTCCTCTTGCAATAAATTGTGGATATGAAAAGAAAAATAGATATTGAGTCAATGTGAAATTTAGTGGAACAGCCACAGGACCTACGCATGCAAAGAGATAATTCAACTATTTTGAAAGCCCAAATACTCAACAAAAGATCAAATTTCCTATCTAATTTGCAACCATATCTTATTGTACTATACCACAAACATATAATCTAACCTCTAAAAAATCTGAAATTACTTCAATTGCTTAGCTCCGGAAATTTATCATATGCAATTCACAGCACAAGTAAAACAAAGAAAAGTACGATTACTGATCTAATTCATAGAAACAAAAAATGAGCATAAAAGGAGTTTTCAATTCCAAAGAATAGTATGTCTATACATTCTCTGTGCATAAATATACTTTCAGAAGACCAGAAACGCTATGCTTACCAATGGTCGGGGAGAGATCTTCAAAGGTATCGGAAGTGAAACTCAAAAGGAGACTACTTTTGCCGACTCCAGAATCCCCAATCAAGAGCAACTTGAACAAGTAATCGAATTCCGGTTGATTTGATGACGACTCCATCAAAAAAATCCGATTCAACAAGCAATCAAATTCCAAAAAACGAAAAGTTAAACCTAGAAAATCAATCAATCAATCACATGGATATTAACAATTTAGAAATGATCAGAAATGTAGAAATCTAGGGAGATGAAGTAGATGCATGGAGAGTACCTCTGAAATAATGAATTTGGTGAGAAATCAGAAAACTCAGATCCGCGACTTCCAGATTCGAGCGACAAACAGCTTCTAATGTGAATGAAGAATCAAAACTATAATATAAACAACGTAAATTACATTGTTTGTCCCTTAAGTTTTAAATTGTTATCAAATGAGGCCTCCATTCTATTAATTCACCACTCAGATCAATCAATAGTGAAAGAAAACAAATAAACAAAATAAAAATTTATTTATTTTGCCAAAATAATATTATTTAAGAAAAAAAAAATTGTTTTTAATGTGAAATTTAATTGTTTTTGTTCTCATAATTATATTTTCGTTCTCAAAAAACTTGGAACAAAAATAAATTTCTAGGAATAATTTTTTATGCTCCAAAATTTACTTCTAAAATCATGGGAGCATAACATAATTTTTTTGTTTTGGAACTTTTTTCTTCGTTTTTTATTTTTTATAAACAAAAATAGAAATGGAATAATTAGATTCATATGTAAAATTTAAATAGTAAATATTAAGTGGAGTACTTCCTTTGAAAATGTCAAAAACACTATATAAGTGGAGTAGTTCCTTTGACTATATATAATCGATTATATAAAAATGTCAAAAACACTATATAAGTGAAGTACTTCCTTTAACTTATGTAGTGGTTTAGACACGACCATTTAATTGATGTTTTTTTTTTTAATTATTAATTATTAATAATCCACGTAATCGAAGTTGAGGGATTAAATAAAAATTAAAAGAATGTGAACCAATTTCGAACAGATCAAAATATTTGGGGACTGATACGTAATTTAGTCTATAAATGAATAAACAATTTAAAAGCAAAACCATTGCAGAATAGAGATGGCAAAACAAACCGAACGATGGGTAACCGAAAGAAACTAAACTGAATGGTCCGGGTTGAAACCGACTAAATAGTTTTTGATTTGGTTTTAAATTTAGAAACCGAAGCGGTTTTGATTTTGGTTTTGATTTTGAGATAGTAACCGCGTAACCGAACCATGAACCATATAACCGATATATATATATATTATTTTTAATTTATTTAGTATTTATAGTTTCACCCCAATTTTTATTTAATTACATTTTTAATCCTTTTAGTTTACACTTTAGTTGGTTTTTAGTTTATGTTGAAAACTATTTTTATGTAGTTGTTTTCGTAGATTGTATGATTTTGAAGAATATTTTTATGTAATTGATTTTGCTATTAGTTTTTAGTTATTTTAAAGAGTGTATGATTGGGAAAATGTTTAAAATTAATAGTGCATTGTGGTTCACGGTTGCAATTGCGGTTTTGGTTTTAGTTTTTTATAAAATGTAAAAATCTTAAACGGTTTCGCGGTTTTGTGGTTTTGGTTTTGGTTTTGGTTTTGGTTTTGACTAAAATTAAATGGTGCGGTTTTAAAACCATTAAAAAAAGCCAACGGTTTTGGTTTTGGTTTTACATATCTTAAACGATTTAAGTTTTGGTTTTGCATAAAACCGAGCTGAACTCGGACCGTTGACATCCCTATTGCAGAAGAGCAAAGAAAGCTCTACAGAAATTTGATATACTTTTCACACAAATTTCATTTTTCTGGGTTTTTTTTCGATTATGGAAGAAATAGTATCTAATACTAATACCTAAAATTTAACGACTTTGTCTTGGAATAAAATGAATGAGAACTCACCAAATGCAATATTTGCCCTCTCGTTGATTCTCCATTTTCAAACCCTTATAATAAAAAATAAAAATAAAAAATCATATCTCTTGATTTTTCTCAATTTATCTCTCTTTAATATTTTTATACTTAAATAATTTTTAAATATTATTTACTATTAATTTAATGATTTAATGAATTTAATTATTAATAGAGTGTGTTGATTGAATTTTAATTTTTTATTTAATGAATACTTTAAAGGGTAAATTTCACTGACATCTCATTTATTTGAAAAAAAAAAAACTACAAAACACCTTTCATTTGGAAAAATATTTTTGCCCTCCGTGAAATATTTTTGAAATATTTATACTTTTATAATTTATTATTTACATAGAATGACAATTCTATTCCTTTTAAATATAATATAATTTTCAAAAAATATATATAATTAAAAAATAATAAATATGTTATTTTACTAGAATTTCTATTTTTTTAAGAAATAATTCTTTTCTTTTTCTATTTTTATATATAATTATTTGTTTCTCATATAATCATATCATATACTATATATTAAAAGTGGAAACCAAAATTAAGAATGAACCACAACTCAAAATAAGACATTTCTCTAATCTCTTTATTCATTTCAAATCAATGGCCAAGATCTTCTTTCCAACTATCAATATTCTGACCCTAGATCTTCTATAAACTAATCAGGCCGAATTTTTGAAAATATACATTTTCACCCCTTCTTATTAGAAAAAAAAAATCAATTACAATCTTTAAAATTTCATATACTCCTTTAATTTATATAAATTTCAAGTGAACCCCGAAAAAAATTATCCTTTAAAAACTTCTCTATATTTTCTGTTTTATATAGATCAAGAATCGAAATTATAACATCAAAGCATTCAAATTAAACGTATATATTAATATATTTTTTGTAGACCTATATATTATGCGGGTCTACAACTAGTTAGAACAAAATTTAGGAGTATTAGAGTAAAACCAACAAGTGGCTCAAGTATTAAGACCTGCTTGAGTTAAAGTAGTTGAGAGACCTCTACAAGATTAAAGTTTCGAGCCTACGGAAAAATACTTGTTGGGAGGGGCAGCGATGCACCGCGAACGAGATTAGTTTCATATCCTGTGTATAGATGGGGACACTCGTATGTAAAAAAAAAGAAAAAGGAATTAATAAATTTGTATTGTTAAAAAAAAAGCTATTCAAATAAACCATAAGTATTGCTTTATTTTTTGTTGATGCCCAAAAGTATACAACAATAAATGGGGGTGAACCGACGAGATGTAGTGTTGAGTTGGAGATTATTCTTGAGGTGATAATTTCTTCAAAAACTTGCAAAAAGGCTTAGAATCGAGGTGGTGGTCCTTAGTAAAATCCCTCTGATATTAGAGTAAGAATTTTAAAAAAATTTGGTCTCATACGTCATCCTCTAAGAAGTCATCTTCATCATATGAATGTTGCTTAACCCTATTAGGTATTGATGGTGGCGAATTGTTCCTCGGTTGCCCACTCCGAAAGCCCAAGTGGCCTATTGCCAAAGGCCTGAGCCACGATAATTTTGGACCCAAGCTCGTCACCTCCAGTAGGCCAAACACCCGAGGAGAGAACGATTCCTTCAAAAAAGCCCAGGATCCATCCTTAGAAAGGGTCAGGTTGTCGAGTGCAAACGAAGCGCAGTGCTAACCGCCAAAGGGTGACTCATCACTAAATCATCGGAGATCGCCTGGCGTAAAGGAAACGTAAAGGACAAAGAAATCATTACGCTATAGTAGAATCAGTGACGAGGCACTCTATTCTATCCCCAAGACCGACCGAGAATCGTATAAATACCAAGGTAAGGTAATGGTTCAAGTATGATGTTTAATGTGCTATCACACGACATTACATCTAACATTCAATTACATATTTCTCTTGACCAAATAGTTACTCTCACATTGAAAGTCTTTCGTTGGGATTACCTCTCTCATTGTTAAGGATTTGTGTAGGAACCCCTTTGGAGGCAACATGATAGAGGTAGGCAAAAACAAAACTATACATTTACTGTGTTATCGTTTACTGGCAATATCAGTTGGCACTATTTGTGAGAAAGACGATCAAAGTTGCGTTTACTGTGTACTGTGCTTTGATAGTTCTCTATTCATGCTCACTTAATTAGAGGTCTCCATCTCTTCTGCCTGAAGGCTCCTATGCTGAATCACTACTACACTCGGCCCAAGAGTGGTACCCCTTTAAGGGACATACCCTAGCTATGGAGCGTCGCCTCGATAAAATAGAGGTTAGGATACAAGCCCTAGCAGAGGGCACTGGAAGAAAGCACCTCCCCCAACTCAACTTCCTTTCACTAGAGATATCCTAGACGAACCCATGCCTTACCGATTCATCTACTCTCCAACCAAATGTTGCCCTTCGATGGAATAAAAGATCCCATCGACCATGTAGCCACCTTCAAGGTGATCCAGGACCTCTAAGAAGCCTTCAACGCGTTGCATTTCAAATCTTTCCCTGTTACCTTACTAGGTTGGGCTCGGGAATGGTATCTCACACTTCCTCCTCGCTCCATCTCGTGTTTTGTCAACCTTGAGAGGAAGTTCCTATTTAAATTCAAACGCAGTTGTAAGAAGGCCAAAACCTCCACACATTTCCTTACTCTCATGTAGGGCAAAAACAAGTCACTCAGTTAGTTCTTTAACCGCTTTAACGAGGAGGCCAAATATTTAACCACCTGGATAATGCCTTATCTCGAAGGGGCACTTTAGTGAGATGGACTCCCTAATGGAGGACAAGGTAAGCACTGAAGGACCCAAAAAAAGAAGATACATTTGATAAGAGAAAAACCTCCTACTAATGGGAAAAAAGAAATTCAAAGTGGAAGGAAGACTAAGGGACGACAAGAGGGCCCCAGCCTGGAGGCCTGAGCAATTTACAATCCTAAGGTTTCCCATCACAACGATCTTGTGTGAGATTGACGGGAAGGAGCCCGGTCTTAGGCGGCCTGGCTCACTGAAAGCTAAATGGAGGAAGAAAAATACAAACAAATATTGTGAGTTCCACTAGGGCCACGGTCACACAACAAATGAATGTTACTAACTGAAAAAATAGATTGGAAACTTGAAACAACGTGGCTATATCCGGCAATACGTTTGTGAAGATAATCAGGAAGGAGAAAAAAAATGCAAGCGACCCCTAGAATAGAGAAACGACAAGAAGAAGGCCCCGCGACCTCGGAATGATTGAAGGAGAAATCCAAATAATCCAATGACTTTCCAAGTACTCCAAGACTATTACAGATGTTAGTGAATTGAGTGTACATCTCCTGAATTGATTCCACATCACCCATTTTGAACAGTTCAAATTGATGAACTAAGGTACTGATTTTGGATTCTTTCACTTGATTTTTTCCCCCCATATGTGATTTGTAATGTATCCCACATCTGCTTTGCTGACTCACAACTTGAAATCCTATTATTCTCATTCACATCTAAAGCATAAAATAATAGGTTTATTGCTTAAGCATTAAAAGATAACTTTTTAATATCCTTCAAATCATAATTTTCCTTCTTCTTAGCAACACCGTTAACAGAGGGAATTTAAGGACTATCTTCAATAACCAACCCAACTTCATAGTTAGTTTATGGTAATAAAGCAGTCATTCTGGCCTCTCATAATACATAATTATCACCTATAAACAATGTATGATTATGCATAGGTTGCCCCTCAGCTAGTATGTTTATATGATGTGCCATGATCATTTTAGCTAGGATGTTAAGCCTACTGAGCTATATTAGCTTTGGTTCCAATTGTTGGCCCACAGATCTACCCAAGAAGATAGTGAATTTAGTAGTTATAAAAATTTAAACAAATAAATTATCAAAGAAGTAATCATCAGATTTTCCTATTCAATTGTTATCTTGATTTTATAGTGAAAATGTATTTAACTAAGTGTACAACTAAACAGATAGAGATGGAGAAATGGAAGATGTAGATTTATTCTGGTTCGGCAAATTACTTTTGCCTACATCTAATCCTCTGAGCTCCTGTAGAGATTTTGCAATATCCTAGCCTTGATTCATTTCCCAGGTAGGAAGCAAACCCTTACAATCGTTTTCATAAGCTAAAGACTAACCTAATTCTTTTCCCAACCTTAGAATCAAACATTTACAATTTTTCTTTTCAAATGCTAAGGAAGAATCTTATCTTTTTACTAGGCTAAAAACTAACCTAATTCTATTACAGGTAGAATCAAAATTAATCATTTTACTCAATTTAAGCACAAATATAATATTAATTAGATTTCATAAAAAAAAAATCGGTTTAGAAGATTTTCAAGATATTCTAAATAGAAAATAATTTTTCACATAAAATATCACAATCTCAAGTAAAGAATATATCCCAATTAAAGCACGGTTAGTTTTGATCAAGTAAACACGAACAATCTCATCGAGATTTCTTTTAATAGATTGTGGGAAAGACTCAAACCCGGAATAACAAAAACAATGATTTCCTCAAAGAAAAACTTTTCTCTTGAAACTTTTCTCAGCAAAATAATACTCTCTTTATGAATATGTCTGATTAAAACTCTTGCTCTTGATCGTTATTAAGTTAAAAAAAAAAAAAATGTAGGTCTTATTATATAGATTTCAAACTATATCTATAATGACTATTTTTAAAAATATAAGACTATTTGTGAAACATAAGACCCCATATACGATATACCTTCAAATAAGATATATTGGATTTAGAAATACTCTTTGAAAAGCTCAATTTAGTTTCCAAAACTTCTTTGATTCAAAATGCTTAAATATAGAAAGTAGTTTTACTAGTTAAACTTATAAAATCAATTAATATAAGGACTAATTAATAGTATCTTCAAAATAAATTATAGATATATAACATGTAATTAAATCCACTTAAAATCAAATTTTATAACATTCAAAATCATAGGATTTGTGTTAAAGATCTCTAAAACAGAATTAGTTTACTTATCTGATTCTTGGTCCATCGGTCACCCAGAGTCCAGCTGGTTAATCGACTCATTCACAGCGGTCCTATTTCTAACCACCTGACACCTTTGACCAATTGATTGGCGGTCGACCATTGTATGGACCGCATTTTGTCCCTCTCATTTTTAGTTTTCAAAAGTATCGGGTCTAAAGCGTTAATTTGGATAAACCTTAAATCGAGGTTTAGAGAGAATAAATTTCTACCGTAGTTACATTTGATACTGAAAAAGATAAAAAAAAAAAAAGAAAAGGAAAAACTATAAAATTGCCAATTCGATCGAACTTCGGTATAAATAAAGGTTTCGTATCGAATTAGAAATTTCTAAAAGTTAATGGGGGACTAAAATGACAAGATTAAAAGTGGATTTCATCATGATATCACTTTTAATATGTTTAAATTAGTTTTTACCCTCTAATTTGAGGAAATTTGACCAATTACATTTACTTCATGTTTTGACCCCTGAAATTTTCGTTTTCATCGGTTTTTTCAAATTAACGACCAAAAATATTTGTTTAATTTTTATTGAAGGTGTTAATCTTCTAAATCAAGTAATAAATAATTGATTAGGCAAATGGGTACTCAAGACACCAAGATTACTAAGAGGACACCTTCCAAGCTTAGGAAAAAGCACAAGAATCCTCTACCGAAGTGCCTTTTGCCAAAGTTGGCATTAAATTCAAGCATTTAATTAGTATCTTATGGAAATATTTCATCCCTAAGAAAGTCATCATTTCCTAGGGAATGCCATGATGCGTAAGCTAGTGTATTAGCATGCCACAATTAATGAAACATTAAATAGGCAATCTTATGGAATATTTGATTCAAAAAATATCATAAATATCATAATTTTCATAGGTAATTAGTGCCTAAAACCTACTCCAGTTAGCCTTAATCATGACAAGACTATTATGGGCATTAAATAGAGCATTAAATAAAGCATTAAATGGCCTTTAATTGACCTTAAATGGCCTTAAATGATCATTAAATGGCCATTTAAAATAGTCTGGTTATACTTGTGCATTGGTGAATGTGAAGGCATGCCTTTACCTATAAAAGGCAACATGTTTTCATTAGGAACATACACTAGTCAGACCACTTTTGTTTCTAAGCTCAAAATTCTCACTCGGGTTTCTTGATTCCTTAAGCATTCTACTTCTTAAACACACTCAAATTCTTCCCAAAAAAAGCTCTTAAAAGAGTGATCCTGATACTCTTATAAAAATAATTCAAGAAGTTCCTCAAGAACGACCAAGCAAAAGGGAAAAGAGATTAAAGAAGGAGAAGAAGGAAAAATCACTTAGGGAATGACCACTGCCCCAAGTTAGGTAATTGTTTCTCAAACTTCTCTTTAAGTTTTGTTTGTTTCTCATTCTTTGATTATTTGTATATTGTGTTCTTTTGGTTGTTTTTTTAGTGTCTTTGGTTTTTGTACATAGTTTATTTTGTGCCAAGAACAACAAAAACACATGGTATATGCATAGTATCTTTGGCCTTTGTCAATGAACACATGAAACCAAACTCAATAAACTTAAAATAAATCGACCGACTATTGGTTACTGACTATGGACTATTAACTACTAACAACTGACTATTTACTTTTGCGACTCTCCGCCTTTCCGCAGTAGCTTAAATCATGGTTCGACCCTACATCTCAAGCTATGGACTGACACTCTTATATATATGAGACTAGATCATAGACTGGCCCTAAGTTTCATATCATGGATTGAAACCCTTTATATATAACAATGTATGGACCCTTATGGTTAAAAGGTGGAATAAAGAGAGGTTATTTATTCCTTTGGGAATAAATGTGTGCTTTCTTTAGAAACGTTTCCTCCTTCTTAGTTACAAGTAGGACTGGAGCTTATGTTCTATATTTTATTCTCTTTTGGACTAACAAAAGTAAACATTAACATTAAACTTGTATAAGCAAATAAGTTTGGTTGGAGTGTTCTTGAAGAAAATCAAATGTGCATATCATTTACCATTTATACCATGTCTTGTTCTTACTTGTCTTAAATAAACAAAACAAAAAAAAAAAAAAAAAAAAAGGTTTCACATAAGAAGTTTTCTACATGAAATATACTTGGTGTTTTACTCTAAAAAAAACATAGAACTTTGTTTTTCAAAATTACTTTCATAAATAAATATTTCTATATATTTTGTCTATAATTAAACTTTTACTTGTTATATTTTTTATACTTAAAACATGGTTTTCCACATTCCAAATAAAATTTGTTTTTCTTAAAATTAGTTTAACCTTTTTCTTCTCTTTTAAAATGATAAACTAGTTTATGTTAAGACAAATTTTCAAATAAAATTTCGTTGGGCCTAAATTTGTTGATTCTTCCATAACCGATAGGTGGTCTAAAAGGGAGACATTGATTCTTTATTTTCAATGTGTTTTATTTGTTGCTACTTTCAAAAAATAAAAAATAAAAATAAAATCTTATTTTCATATATAAAAATACATTAAAAGACAAAAATAAAAATAAAAATGGGAATTAGTGCATTAACCAAAACCAAAGGAAATTACTTGGACTAGTTTGAACGTAAAAATTTATTTAAACTTAGGTACCGTCTTCGGATGGGTGTCTTGGAGGTGCCTAACACCTTCCCTAAGCATAACCTACCCTCGAACTTTAAAAAAATTGCTAGTGAAGACCTAGTATTTTTCAAGTCAAAACTTGGGCCTTTTTTAAAAAATAAAAATAAAAATGATTTTTAAAAAGATCTCAGTTACCTATCACACCATTTAACTTAATTCTAGGTAGCGACTTGATTTTTTAAATAAATCCTGGTGCAAAGAACATTTTCATAATTGACACCTAGAAAAGCCTTTGAAACTCTTTTTTACTAAAATAAATATATTTTGAAGATTCTGAGAGGGAGGAAATCAAATCGCGTTTTCCTCTTTTCTCGCTTTCTTCTCATCTTTTCTAAAATTTGGGATGTGTCAGTTGAGGACTCTGCTAGGGACTTTTGAGGGTCAAGCCTCGTTGAAGTTTAAATTTATCTTCACGATTAAACAAAGTCCAAGAAATATGGTTTCTTTAACAATAAATATTTCATCAATAAACCATAATTAATTTAACAATAGAATTCTACGTAGGCATATAATCAAAACATGATATTTATAGAGATGTGAGTCAATTTCTGTAAATTAGATGATAATTTCACATCACATAAATTTCATACATAATTATACAAGAATGAGATTGTTTTACTACTTAGTTGAATAAAGATTCCACTCTAATCAATTATCTCATTGAATAAACCTCGTTCTTATTCTTTACTAAACTTTGAATTTGGGTATTTATATTTGTTTCTCCTTGAATTATCTTATAACCTGAAACTCTTTGAAATATACTTGGAAGAAAATCATTAGTAAAGATCAAGTGAATATATATTTATCAATTATTCTCAAAATCATATATGATCACTAACCAATTCCAAGTAATTTTGATCTTATAAACCAACTGATTTAGATTAAGTCATCTCAAGTAACATGTTTCTTATAATCACATTATCGATTTCAAAAAATATCAATAGATGCATGATATAAGTAATAAAAGCAAATTTTTAACAAACAAGTTACTACATTTTAAGTAAATGTGATCATTTGAATCAATATGCAATGTTTCTAAGATAACAAATAAGCACATCATTTAGTATAAGTCTTAGAAACCATTGCCAACTTACCTATTTGGCAAGTCGGACACATCCCTTTTGAACAAATTTAATGAATTTAAACTGCGAAGGCTTAGGAGTACCTATGATGTTCTAAGGGACGACTTAACTTTTTACTTTATTTATACCAATGATTGATTTGGATACATAATTTCTATTGGCTTGTCTGTATCCTCTAAGCCTTTGATCATTATCATTTGTTCAAAGATATTTCTATTTGCATGTGTCACTTGTGGCTTCCTCGTGATATCTCGTCCTAGCTTTGGTATTTCTTTTCTATTTGCACATGTTACTTGTGGCTTCTTTGTAGCCTCCCATCTTGGCTTTGGTACATCTTTCTGATTTGTATGTGTCACTTGTGGATTCTCGATGACTTCCTATCTTGACTTTGAAATATCCTTTTTGATTATTCATTTCCTTCCAGTCCCGACATTATGTAACTCTGCACAAGACATTTACGTAGCGTTCTTTGGTATCCATTTCATTTGGATCCATTCATATTAGAAATAAACTTAGGGTTCCTGAACGGACATGATACTTTAAAATGCCTAACTCTATTGCAATAATAACATCTCAACATCGATTAATTACCATAGATAGCACAAGAAGTAAAGCATGAATCATTTATAATAATAACAAAATTACAATCATTGGCTTGTGATGAAGGATGAGACGATGAAACATATCTAATTCCATAGATTTTTTTAAAAGATGAAGAAACATTTTCAGAAGCTCTTGAAATGGACTTGAGGTCGAATTTGATTTTTCAAAAAAAATTCTTAAGTAAATCGATATTTAATTCAAGATCCAACATTTGCCTGGAAATCACGTCAAAATTATTTTTTAGAACTATGTTTTCATTTTCAAGAAAATCCACTTTAGAGAGCAAATTATTTATTTTAAAAATGACATTTGAAAACTTTTTTGTTCCACAATAGTCATCCAAATGTACTATATATTTCTGAATACTTTTTCTTCCATTTTCAAAAGAATCAATTTTTCTTTTTAAACTCAAGTTTTCTTTAGCAAAATTAAGTGTGAGAGAAAATAATTTTTCCATGACAATACGGATATTTTCATTATCATCATCTCTATCACTACCACTAATAAGACAAGAATCATAAATAACATTATCATATACGGATCTATCACCTTCAAGAGAGGATATACACAAAAAAATATTTTTCATAGTGTGTGCCATGTGATCGGTTTAGCTAGGATGTTAAGCCTATCGAGCTAAAACCAGCTCTAATGCCAATTGTTAGCCCAATGAGCTATCTAAGAGGGGGGTGAATTCGGTAGTTACAAAAAATTTAAACAAATAAATCATTCAACACTTAATTATCAAATAATCAATTTTTCCTAAATCAATTATTATCTTCGTTAAGCAGCGGATAAGTGTTTAATTCTAAGTGCATACCCAAACATAATATAATAAAAATAAAGAATGCAGTACACCAATATATATATATCTTTATTCAACAAGCTAGCCTTGCCTAATCCAGTCCCCCCCGAGCTTTACGGAGATTCGCAACTTCTAAACCCCTAATTCTTTTACCATGTAGGAACCAAACCCTTACAACAATTCTTTTACCAGGCTTAGAATTGACCTTTACAAAATATATATTTTTCCCAGGTTAAGGAAGAACCTTATCTCTTTACCAGGCTAAAGACTAACCTAATTTTATTACAGAAAGAATCAAAACATAATCCTTTTAACAAGTTAAAGATCAAACCTTACCACACTCACATGTATCTTTTTACAAAGTAATGATGGAATCTTCACAATCCACTCAATTCAATTGTAGGGAGAATCAAGACCTAGTTATTTTTAAGGAAAAGAATAACATAACATTTTTAATTAGGTCAAAGATCAAACCTTAATCTTTTTCACAGAAAAATGATCAAAATGTAGCTACCCTAACTACACAACGGCCCAACCATATCTAATCTGCTCAAACTTTCAAATGCAGAAAAATATGAATTTCTTCCCACAAGGAGCTTCTACCACCTCAATACAAATATACTCGATTAATGTCCCAAAATTTACTATGTGATAGATACAATGTGAGACAAATTAATATATGATTAAATAAACAATATGGGTAACACAATTTATAGCATGTAATCAGATAAACAAGCAAAATTGTTTTAATTTTTTTTTAAGTTTTTGCGTTTGAAAATGATTTTCTAATGATTTTAACACCAAGAAAATAATAATAATATGAAATCAAGATAAGGAATAATAGCTTAGAAAGATCTCATTGGAAAAATGCCGAAGATTGAAACAAAATCGTAATATAGCACAAGTCGGTAACGTTAAATCAACAACGCTTTATATCAAGAACTTATATATAATCTCTCACAAAAATTTCAGCATAAATATTACTCTGAAAATAGCTCAAGGTTAATGTTCTTGATTTTATTTTTCTCAATCCCCCAGGTCTCTTTAAATAGACCAATATCATGCCCTCCAACAGCTACATTTCAAAAGATATGTCTCTAAAAGGCACTCTTAGATCCCAAATAATATAATCATTCATTTCGGGGGTATTCCACATTAAAATAAATTTCTAAATCTCTCAAATAAGCTCATAAAATATTTTTCATTTAACAATTATAAAGATAGGAAGTATTTAACAATTTAAATTGAGAGAATCTTAAATTATCAGGACCAAATCAATAGAGATATTTCAAAACATATACTATATCTCTAATAAGATCAGATCTCCCAAATCTCTACCTTGGAATAATAGAAAACGACTAATTTTTTACCCGGAGGCTATGTTCGTCGAAATCTCAACCGAACTTGTTGGTTGACTGATCCTTGGTATTTGGTTGACTAATTGCGGTTACAAGTGAAACAACTTGAAGCTCAATTTTAACCATGATTCAATCTAATTTTGGGAACACTCAAACATGAAAGTTGTAGTTCTTTTTCTAAGATTCTCAAATTATCTTGAATAACCTCAATCGGAGTTCAGACTAGAAAGTTATAGGCAAAATACAAATAGGTGCACAAGCCCAGTTGGTTGACTAAATTTTTCACTCGGTTGACCAATCGAAATAGCACCAAAACTAAGCCAAAACCCAATTCTAATCGAGTGATCAATTTTTACCAATCGGTTAACCAATTGTTTCAGAGCCTCACCCTGCCAAAACCTCAAACCCAATCAGTTGACCTAATTTTTCTATTCGATTGATCGATTGTTACAGAGTAGTCTAATTTAGCTCTGAAAAATTCACTACTTGAAATGGTTAACTAATTTCTTCCACTCGGTTGACCGATTGATTCAGTGTGGTCATTTCTTTCACCAATTCTACTCTAAAACTCATTGTATGATTCGGTTAACCAATAGCTTTTCTCGGTTGACTGCGTTGACTCTAAAATTCAACTTTTTTATACTTTAAACCTTATTTTCAATTAGTTCAATTATCATTTTCAATTTTACATAAGGAGAACATATCAAATATTTAATTAGGATCTTAACTTCTATCATGTCAATATTAAAACACACATAGGATAACTCGTTTAATAGTGTCGTGTGTGATCCTAATTTGGATTGCATTAAGAGTATAAAATTATAGAGTCTTTTTCACCTATTTTCTTCAAGAACTTCACAACTCTTCACTTCTTCAATATATCCATCTTCACATCCTTAAATTTTTCTTCATGATGTCTTCAATATAATCAAATATATGGAACTCTTTTTCTAAAATACTCAACAAAAATATTAGTTCCACAAAAAATACCAATACTTAATTGTTCATCAAAATCTAGTGATCAACACGCCCAATTTAGAATGTTTTCTTAGGGAATGTTTCATTTATCTAGGGATGTTTGTTTTTTGCTAGAATGTTTGCACTAGGTACATTTTTCTATTAGCCTTATCGCCTAGTTATTTCCATGTCATTTCGGATATGGAAAGCTAATCGATGCTCCTAAGAGGCTTCCTACTCCTTTGCTCCTTCTTGTGTTGTAACTAGAATTCTTATCAGGATTTTTCTCAGAATAGTCTTTGGGTTTTGGTGGAAAGATGAGAAAGTTTGGACAGGAATAGCGGAGGGTTATTTCAGGTCTTGCTTGTTTGAGATCAGGATTTCCCAAAATTGGAACATCTAGCTCGGAATAGGGATCATTGTTGTTTTGGCCCGGGTTTTTGAATGACTTTTGGGAGAGGTTTCAATTGAATAACTTATTTAGCAAGGATTCTTCTCTTCCTTTCTTGTATTTTCCTAAATTTATTTCTAATATTTTAAGTATTATACCCATACATACCATATATCTTTCCTTATTCACGTTAATGCGAGATTATTTTGGCTAGAGTATACTCAAGTAATCATATTTAAACGTTCAACCATCTTAATGATTGTCGCAATTTTTTACATTAAATTAATCTAAACTATGATAACGATAAGTTTAATAGTAATTTAGATCGAATATTCACGGTTATTAGTTAAAGAGGTTGTCTAATTCAATTCCATCAAGTTCTGATATTGATATTTTTCTAAGATTTTTATCGAGATTACCTAGGCCCTAAATGTTACCTGAGGTTTCTTCGACGACTCTGCTTCACTTTTTTTTTTTTTTTTTTTTATATCTTAAACTGAGGGAAAATGGAATGGGTCTTTCTGAGATAACTCAGAGGAGGGAGAAAAGAAATGATGGAGAAACAAGTGTTAGTTAATGATGACTAACAAATGTTATTTTATCCTAGTAGTATTAAGAGAATTATTTTCATTCTGTTTTTTTATTTCTTCACTCTAGCAAGTAGGGACTCATAATTTCTATATAATCCATGTAGCGAACTTTGTGTAATGATCCTAATCCAGGTGGCCCAAGTCACTAGGCGTTGAGACACCCCTACGACTTAATACTCGAATTGTATAGAAAGCGTGATTTACCTAATTGTTTTCGTGTAACAACTCAATGTTTAGAAACTTTCTGAGACCTGTCTTGATTCTATTGTTTCTATTAACACGTATTTTCGATATTATTACATTTTTTTAGAGATTTAGGGTATTTTGAGTCAATCTCAAGGTTTTTATTGATTTTACCCTTATCCCGGCTACTTTCCCCATTATTAGATATTATCTTGATGAAGGCGCATTATCGTCTTCTAGTCTGGGTTGTCTTCAACTGTAACAGGTTCCTCCTATTTTATTTTAGGTTGGTGTCCATGTACTTTTGAATTGGTTATGTCTAGATAAGTCTTAGTTTACATTAGTCGATCATTTTTTGTTTAACTACTCGATTTTTCTATGGCAAGGTCAGGTTCTAAGACTTTTTCTATCATTTTTGTATCAATTTATTTTTGGATATTTATTCCTTCTACTCCAGTTGAGGAGGTCTTCTATACTTCTTTAGGGTTACTCAGACACTTCCTAGTTGGAACATATGTAACAATTCCACATTAGGGTTCCTAGGTTTTCTTTCTAACATTCCTAGATTGTTTTGTAAATATCTTACATTCGTTTGGTTGAAACAAGACATTTCTTTAACATTTTCCTTTGGATAATGGTCTAATTTAGTATTGAAATTATGTTATCATTATTTTTAACTATTTGCGGTGGGTAAATTGTAATAAGAAAATTAATTTATGAAAGCTAGAGTATAAAGACCTGAGTCGACCTCAGACAAAATAAGTCCGCATTTAGTGATATGTAGATTTAGTACGTAGGCATACAAGATAATACCTAATTCATTAAAAGAGACTTAAGGAGTTAAGGGAAAGGCAAAGATCAATATGGCTTCTTTTCTCTTTTCTCAGAATAATGAGGTTGGGTTCATCTAGCTCAGTATTTGTTTCACAGAGGTAATATCTTCTCGCATTGCCAAAATTTTGGAGTCATCCTGAGTACTTCCAACAGAGGAAGGGATCGGGTCCATTTTACGACCTTGCAAGCGACTCTCGGATGGCTTTTAGCAAAAGTCACCTAAAGCATATTTCCTAGATTTATTAAGTGATTAACAACCTAGACTATTACTAATGCACTTTTAAGGATGCAATCCTATTTTTATGCCATGATTTATATTCTTGAGCACGTGAATATGACTATATGGATGATTACGTTCGTACTATATGTATGCAAAACTTAGGAAGACACAGATTTAGTAGGAAATTCTCAAATATGTTTTGGACAGACCTCAAGCTTAGACATCGCTTCGTAGAGCTAGTGTAACTTACAACTTTGGTTCATCCTCAAGTTTAAAAGTTATAGTCATCTTAGGGATATGGCATGATTAACCTTTTATCCTCAAGATACGGATCATTCTTCCTAGGACTCTAGGGTACAAACGTCATTCTCTTCCTCAAGACGGGGATTATGGCACCTAGAGCATAATGAAAGAATTATTCCCTACTTTTTTATTTTCAAGGTAGGGATAATTTCTCCTAGAACTTGATGACATACTCATCTATTTTCTTTCTCAGGAATGGATTATTGTTCTTAGGACCTAATGACGGGATGATTTCTCCTAAGACGTAACGACGGGATTGTCCCATTTTCTCCTAAGGCTTAATGACAGGATTGTCAAATTTTTTCCTTCAACGTGGATAATTTTTCCCTAGGAACTAATGGCAAAAATTATCCCTTTTCTTCTTCAAAGATGGATCATCAGTCCTAGGACTCGTAGAGGGGTCTAAAACACCTTTGAGTTCATGATATCTACGGAGGGTGAATTAGACAAATCTAATTAGTGGACCTTAACTGGATTCCTATCAAAAAAGGTTTTGACCTAGTGAAGGGTTTTTAAACCTAAACTGAATGTCTCTCTTATGGTGCATAATTTCTACTGTATAGGATTTTTGAGAAAATGACACTATGCTTAGGACATGACACATAAACCTTAGGAAAACATGACTCGGGATATGATTATTATTAGGATCATATGGTCC
Organism: Eucommia ulmoides; assembly: GCA_016647705.1. Lineage (NCBI taxonomy): Eukaryota > Viridiplantae > Streptophyta > Magnoliopsida > Garryales > Eucommiaceae > Eucommia > Eucommia ulmoides. Next base: position 34,779,592 of record CM028336.1, read on the forward strand.
TAATTTGACTAGGTGGAAACACTTTCTTTTTTTTGGTAGTTTAACGTGATTTCACACGATCGAAGTAGACTACTTTGTGTTGTCTTAGTGAGCGAACCTTAGACAACTTTGTTTAGCAAAGGCTATGATTATTTGTTTATTTGAGATGTAATTTTTTCTTTTATTTAAAGGCGAAGGTAGTTATGATTTTATTTGAGTAATATTTTTTAATGAATTATTATAGATTAAATGGGCATTATTAATTTTAATGTTTATATTTGAGGATTTATTGGGTTAAGTAAAATAAGGATTATTGTTCTGTTCTACTGCTTGCTCTGTATTGAAATTTTTGAAAACATTTTCGATGCTGAGCAACTGGTAATGCGTGGGCTAGAACAAAAATTCTTCCACTAATTATTATGCCCCTATTTCTCCAAGAGAGTCATTCTATTTACCTAGTATAACGGTAATGTAAATAATTGTCCAGAAATTGAAAATGACATCTCTCTCCAAGATAAGTATTCTAAGTAGATTAGGGTTTTGGTTATCCTCCATCCTAGGCTCACTATATGTGGTTTTGGATTTTTTTAAGCGTATGCTAGAAAGCTCGGTTCCCCGACCTTCAAACCTCTGACGTATTCCCTGGGGAAACATCCATCTCAGGTTGGTAGTCCAAGCGAGAAGAGGTTCATAGCTGGATCCTGGGGGAAGAACCCCCTGGCTGTACTTCTACTAACTTTTCTTTCTAACTTAAGGGTTTTTAGGGCTTAGATCGGTGTCATAACCTCTCCGACTTTAGCCTCTATTGCCAATCTGTCTATCCCTTAGAGGGTTATAGCTTGGGTTTTTTCGATCAATGATATGTAGTGCAAAGTGAGTGCTAGTGCGTTAGAGAGAGTATACAGTAATGTAAAATGCAGAAATGTGAAGATAATATTTAAATACGATATTTAAAGACAGTAAATGTAATTGCAATAAATAGAGATAGTAAATATGCATGCATGCTGATATATACACATGAAATGATATGCTTATTATTGTTTTGTTATTATTATTATTGTTACTGTTATTGTTGTTACTATTGTATTTTTGGTAGGGAATTGTTAATGCTTGAAATCAAAGACATAATGCTTGGATGTTATTACATAGTGAATATGAATTTAGACTCCGACTAGGCCTGACTCTCTTATGAGGTCCTTAGCGGAGTCGCCAGCTAACGCACCCTGAATTTTGATAGAAGAAGATGTAGAGAATCGGGAAGAGGATAAAAACAAGTTCCATTACTTCCTCTCTAAGTCATCCAAATCCATTCATTTTGAAAACTGTCTTTCAAGGGCTTTTCTAGGTATCGAATTTGAAAACTTCTTGGGTTGAGATTTTTTTTTTTTTTTTTTTTTTTTTTTTTTTTTAAATGGAGTTGCCACCTAGCATAGGGTAAAATGGTATGTTAGGTCACTGGCATTTCATAAATTTATTTTTCATTTGAAACGACCCTTGTTTTGACTTCCATAGGTCTGTGTACCAGTGATATTCTTTACGTTCGGGAGTTGGTTATACTCGGGGAAGGTGTTAGATACCCAAAGACACCATTCCAAAGATGGTTGACAGGTGTAATTAACCTATCTATTTCCAAACCGAAATTGTTAGTTTTCGAGTATTATTATAATATTGTAAAATGGTTTTATTCTTTTTGTATTAAAATAGGTGTGTGGGGGGTAAAAAGGGATGAAAATGGATTATAAACGATCAAATCATATCAATAACGGTGGAAGAACGGTAGAAAAACAAGCATAGAGGCAAAAGTTTGAAAAGTAGCCCACCGCTGCGACGTCCAGACCACCGCTGCGACGTCCAGACCACCGCCTCAGTGGTCAATACGCAGAGCGAGGCCTTTTCTTGCTGAAAGCCCACCATCGAGATGATAAAATAGTAGAGAGGTCTTTGCTTCCATCGCTGAGTCCACTGCCGAGGCCGTGACCAAACCGACTTAACCACCGCTGCGGCAGTGAAACAGACCGCCGCGGCAGTAACTTTGCACACACTTTAAATATTTATTTAGATATTTTGAGCCCTATATCTTCCTCATCTCCTCTATTTTGTCCATAAGAGAGATCCTAGGGTTAGAATAGGGTTGAGAGATTTTTTAGGAATGCTCCACCAAATCCAAAGGAGAAGATTTCAAGGTGAAGGAGGAGAAACGATCTCAAAATGGTTTAGCACCAAATCTTCGGACTACGGCTAGTTTCTCTCGTTTCTTTCTTTATTTCTTAACTTCGGATTATGGTATGAGAATGTTTAGCTCGTTTATTATTGTATATACGGTTATGGCCATTAGTTAAACAGATATTATCTAAGGATTACAATAATTTATGAATATGTGATTTTAAAATCAGTGTTTTGTTAATAGTTGTTCTTCGTTATTTGATTGTGTTTTCTATTTCTCCTTGTTTATTATCCTTGTTATAATATATTGAGAATATGGGGTTTGACACTCGGGAGAGGTAACCCAGGATTAGGACTAGAGTTAAACACAATGTGACAATCTAATAACCTATGAGGGAGTTAGACAGTGCACAATCAATGACATTGGGGCAAGACTCATGTGACTATGTGTTCTAAAAAATGCTAGAAGGAGATTTCAGCATTAACGCGAAGTCACGTATTTGCTCGCTTTACACTCGGGAGAGAGAGTGAGGGAATTTATGATACAGGGATTGTCAAATAAGTCGAACATCGTTAACGTAAACTAAATGAGGTCAAACGCGTATTTTTAAACAAAATTAATCCCTAGATAATTCATTTCCTTAAACATCTCAAAATAGTAATATAGTTTAACTAGATAAATTAGTATTTTAGTATTAGTATATTATTAATTATAAACTTCATTTTCTATCACCTTGTTAAAATTAGGTGATGATAATTATGGTACTCAACAATATTCTCAACCAATCCTTTTGGAAACGATAACCCTTACTCTTCCCACTCCACTAAAACTTGACCCGTACACTTGCGGTGAAAGTGGCGAAGTAACATTCCGCCACCAATGGTACCTCAGTCTAATAGATATATTTACTGTTAAACACTATCCAAATAGTTTCTTTTGATTACATAAACAAGAATAACTCCTATTTTAATAGTTTTTTCCCTTTTTATGTATTTTACATGATATAATGATAAGTCCTCATTTGTTTCTTTCAACAAGATTCTGAACTATTTTATTGCGCTTGGGATCGTTACAACGAGCTAATATTTTGGTTCCTAAATCATGGTTACCCAAGGGAGTACCAACTCCTGAATTTTCTCGATGGGTTACAAGCCACAACTAGAATATGGATGGAAGGAGGAAATGCTAACACCTCGTTCTACGATCAAACCGTGAATAAATCCCTTTGGTCGTTAGAGGAAATGACGGCCCTTGATTATGAGAGTCGGAATCATTCACCAAGTCACCAAAGTTTGGGGGATTGTTCCAACACTACAACGCCATGGATTGACACTCCGGTTCAAGATATAAAGTTTTCCCCCTCCTTAGAAGATGTGTTCGCCACAGTTATGGGAGAGACTAAGACGTTTTTAAGGAAGACGTATGACCAGCTCAACGAGCACGAGGATTATCTTGATTATGTTGAGACGGTCTGCGCCGACATTGATGCGACTGTAACGTATCTACAGACGCAAATCGGTTATCTTATCTTCTTTATTGAGACCGAGTCAGAAGTGGTGGCAGTGAGAAACGAGCATGTCATATTCGAATGTGAAAGCCACTGTGAGAAATCGAATACGAGCGGGAGGATCTTGGGAGAATTCATTGATGAAGATTCGAATAAAAAGAAAACCCAAGTGTGGAATGGAAATGAAGATTCACATCTTGATCATTGTGAGTTTTCACCATTGAATTCTAGTTGGTGATGCCGCCATCAATCCAAGACAATCGCATCTATGAGAATCCGATGTGGCTCACCTATCCTACCCCATTTCCAGCTTAATTCATTCATGCCAACCAAGAAAATAAATCAGAGCTGAGTCGAGTTGAAAGATCGAGCCATTCAATGACATATCTCGCCAGTCTTGAGGGCGAACAAAACCAAGACCCGTACATCATGTTTCATGACACGTACTACGGGCGAAAGCCACTCTTTGATGAGCCATTCTCCGTGTCGGGCCAAGGACAATAAACCACACATTTCTTGGGAGGCAAGCCAAGTTCCAAAATAAGTTAAATCCGTCACAGCCGACTTGATTTGGAGGCGAGAGAATCTCACCTCCCAGGTACGTGTTCTAAACTCCCATCTTCAATATCATGCTTTATGATTTCATTAGGATCGCTGATAGGTCATTGAGGACACTGACTGTTTTAAGTTTGGCGGTGATGTGTAGGATGTTAGTATGTTTTATTGTTTCACCGTATTGCATGTTTGTTTAGTGTAGAATGTTTTTGTGTTGTTGTTGTTGCATGCTGAGTTTTGTGTTCATCTAGGCCATTACCCGATGATGATATTACCCTTTGGTTATTTTTTGAGGTCAAGATGATGATATTACCCTTTGGTTATTTTTTGAGGTCAAGGGTAATACCCATGCATGTGTGTTCTGTGTGCTTGACAATGCGTTTTGGTGAAAGTTATTGTGGATCCTAATTTGCACGAGCACGTAGGCTCAATGCATTTCTATTCAATTGATTTGAGGCCAATTATCGATTAGCCAAACTCATGATAATTGAAGGATTCTAGAACCTGATTAAGGGGAAGTTTGAGCCGAAATCCTAGGCGAGGTAGTTCAGGAGATATGATTTAGGCATTCATTTTGTCGCTTGAGCCTTTTAAGCTTACCATGCTATATGTTTATCGCTCGTTACCCTGTCGAATCATAAATGTCATTTCAATTCTGAACAAGTAAACAAATACCCTGGCCAATTGATATTTTTCCAAACCAATATCGCTAAATTAAAAGCACAATTTGAGTAAATCAAGTTAGCATTTGTATATGCTACTTGAAGTGAGCGATTGGGTTTAGGGAGAACTTCTGATTATTTCCGTATTCGAGTACTCACTTGTCTTTTTTCTTCCATTTTAACCACACCTGTGAAATTTTAACAAATGAATAAGTTTGGGAGTGTGGTTCATTGAAAAAAAACATATGTAAATATCGTTAATTGCGTTTCTTTTGACAAGTGAGTACGTCGGTCTTAAAAATGATTGTTCAGGATTGTTTCTAATTTATCTATGGGGGTTCGAGAGTAAGTGTGCCAAGCGTTGAGCCTTGGATAACATTAAGTTAACGATGTTAACCCTTTTTCTATCATGATATACCCTTGTCCAAATGTTCCACAACCGAACCGGATCCTTTTGGTCTTTATGAACTACTCAGCCTACATTAGTAGATTGAAACCCAATTAGGTATATGGATATTCTAGGCCTTTGCGGTCTAAGTCATAAGTTTCGTTGGTCAATAATCTAATCCAGTCTTGGATAGCTATATTATTGAGTCTCACACACACATGTTGAAAGGATCTAGAATGACATTTATCATTATTTAATGTCGAAATTATAGAACATCACATGGTGCATTTTACCGCTTCAACTCGATATAATTGGGGGTTGTTGAGGGGAAAATGTTTTGGTCGATAGAAAAATTCAAAACTCGCATATCGTTATGTTTAGATTGTTTATATTTAGGTCGTTCATGTTATTTAATTTAGTTGTGTTTTTCATTTTAGTGTGAGTGTTTTAATTGAGGACTAGCAAAATTCCAAGTTTGGGGGTATTTGATTGGTATAATTCACCTATCTATTTCCAAACCGAACTTGTTAGTTTTCGAGTGTTATTATAATATTTTAATATGTTTTTATTCCTTTTCTATTAAAACAGGTGTGTGGGGTAAAAATAGATAAAAACGGATCATAAATGATCAAATCAGATCAAGAACGGTAGGAAAACAAGCATAGAGGCAAAATTCTGAAAAACAGCTAACCGTCGTGGCGTCTAGATCACCGCCGTGGTGGTCAATATGCAGGGAGAGGCCTTTTCTTTCTTAAAGCCCATCGCTGAGGTCGGGATCAAACCGACTTAACCACCGCCGCTGCGGTGACTCTACACACACTTTAGATATTTATTTAGATATTTTTGAGCCCTATATCTTCCTCCTCTCATCTATTTCGGCCATAAGAGAGCTCCTAGGGTTAGAATAGGGTTAAGAGGTTTTTGGGGAATACTCCACCAAATCCAAAGGAGAAGATTTCAAGGCGAAGAAGGAAAAGTGATCTCTAACCAAATCTTTAGACTACGGCTAGTTTCTCTCATTTATTTCTTTATTTCTTAACTTCGAATTATGGTATGAGCATGCTTAGATCGTTTATCATTGTATATATGGTAATGTCCGTTAGCTAAATGGATATTGTCTAGGGATTACTATAATTTATGAATATGTGATTTTGAAATCAGTGTTTCATTAATAGTTGTTCTTCGTTATTTGATTGTGTTTGTCATTTCTCCTTGTTTATTATGCTTGTTATGATATAATGAGAATACGAGGTTGACACTAGAGAGAAGTAACCCCAGATTCGGACTAGGGTTAAACACAACGGGACGATCTAATAACTTGGGAGGGAGTTAAAGAGTGTGCAATCAATGACGTTAGGGCAAGACTCATGTGACTATGTGTTCTAAAAAATGCTAGAGGGGGACTTCGGTGTTAATGTGAAGTCACATATTCGCTCGCTTTAAACTCGGAAAAGGGAGTGAGCGAGTTTACGATACAAAGATTGTCATATAAGTCGAACATCATTAACGTAAACTAAATGAGATCAAACATGTATTTGTAAACGAACTTAATCCCTAGATAATTCATTCCCTTAAACGTCTCAAAATAGTAATATAGTTTAGTTAGATAAAATAGTATTTTAGTATTAATATATTATTAATTATAAACTTTATTTTCTATCGCCTAGATAAAATTAGGTTATGATAATTACGATACTCGACAATGTTCTCAACCAATCCCTGTGGAAACGATAACCCTTACTCTTCCCACTCTACTAAAACTTAACCCGTACACTTGCGGTAAAAGTGGCGAAGTAACATTCCGCCACCAATGGTACCTTAGTCTAATAGATATATTCACTGTTAAACACTATCCAAATAGTTTCCTTTGATTACATAAACAAGAATAACTCCCATTTAAAAAGTTTTTTTTTCTCTTTTTATGTATTTTACATGATATAATGATAAGTAGGTAAATACTATAGCTAATACTAGTCAGCGACACCCAATAACAATTTATATAGACATAAATGTAAATATGCAAGCTATACTAAATGAAATACAAACTAAGACTAAATTATTTGAATATGGGACCGAACCCGCACGTGGGTTGCGTACGTATCTCGGATTAGTGAGAATCAGGTCTTTACGTAGTTCGTTCTGGTTAGGTTAAAGGATACTGTTTAGTATTAAAGGTGTGACCAAACCCTTATAGGTTGCCTCCGTACTTTGAGTGGTTACCAAACATTAGGTTGAACGTAGTTCATATTTGTCACATTAAAGAATATGGTTTGTTATTAAAGGTGTGACTGAACCCTTATGGGTTGCTTACGTACTTTGGGTGGTTACCAAAGATCAGGTTGAACCCACTTCATTTTTATTAAGTTGAAAACATGGTAGGTTGGGTTGAATTTAGTTAAAGACTGTTTTTTTTTTTTTTTTTTTTTACTAATAAAAGTCGATTTGTTTTAGTTACTTTAAGTTGATTATTAGTTAGTTTTGGTTGTGAACAACCTGAATCACAACGTTAGTTAGTGATTATTAACAGTTTTAAAAATTGTGAACAACCTGAATCACAACCGTAATTAGGTTTAATATTAATTGATTTTAAGTTGTGAACAACTGGCATCTATATATATATATATATATATATGCCAGTCCACAAGCCAAACTGGCAATGATCTTGACATTTAGCGGAAAGCAAATCCGGTTATTAGTAGTTGTGTAGTTAGTATCTTATCAATTCTGTAATTAGTGAGTTGTGTGCAGATTAGATATTATTAGGAATATCTAATCAGGGGTAGCTTTGAGTTTTAATCTCTTTCGGTAAAGAGATTGAGGTTTGATCTTTACCTAAGAACAAAAAGGTTAGGTTACTCTTTTCCCGTGGAAAGAGCTTAGGTGTGACTCTTCCTGATTAGAATCAAATTATGAGCGAATTGTAAAGGTTCTATCATTACCTGGGAAAATGATACTTGGAGTGATTGTGAGGTTTAATTCTTCAGCCCAAGGTATAAAAAGAGTTAGGTTGTGATTCTTCCTGTAATTGAATTAGGTTAATCTTGAGCCTGAAAAAAGATAAGGTTATTATTGAGCCTTGGAAAAAGAAAAGGTTATTCCTGAGCCTAGGAAAAGGAATTTGTAAAGGTTGATTCTTAGCCTACGAAAAGAATCATTGTGTAAAGGTTTGGTTCCTACCTGTTAAAGGAATCTTGAGTTTAGTGGGTGCGAATCTCCGTGGGGGCTCGGAGGACTAGATTAGCCAAGAGTAGCTTGGTGAACTAGGATATATCATGGTGTGTTGCTTTATTTACTTTACTTATATATTGTTATTTGGTATGCATCTAGTTGATAATATATTTTCGCTGCAATAAATAGATAATAATTAATTTAGGATTCAATTAATTATTTGATTTTTGAAGTATTATTATTTGAATTAAATTTTATCACTACCCAATTCACCCCCCTATTGGGTAGCTCACTCGGCCAACAATTGGCATCAGAGCTGATTTTAGCTCGATTAGGCTTAACATCCTAGCTAAACCGATTACGTGCACACACCATGGATGATGTGTTTTGTGTATCCTCTCTTGATGGTGATAGATCCTTATATGAAAATGTGATGTATGATTCCTATGATTTTAGTGGTAGTGATGGAGATGATGATAATGAAAATATTCATATTATTATGGAAAAATTACTTTCTTCTACACTACTTTTTGCTAAAGAGAGTTTGTGTTTAAAGAAAAAAATTGATTCTTTTGAAAATGGTGGAAAAAGGGTCCGAAAATCTAAAGTGCATTTGGATGATTATTGTGGTACAAAAGAATTTTTGGATGTTATTTTTAAAATTAATAATTTGCTCTCTAAAGTGGATTTTCTTGAAAATGAAAACAGAGTTTGAAAAAATAATTTTGATATGATTTCCAAGCAAAGGTCAGATCTTATTTCTAAAATCGATTTACTAAAGAAAATTTTTGAAAACTCAAAATCTGACCTTGAGTCTGTTTTAAGAGATTCTGAAAATGATTTTTCTAGGCAAAGTAAATATGTTTCATCGTCTCTTCCTTCATCACAAGTCAGTGATAGTTATGTGACTATTGTTAGAAATAATTCTTACTTTACATCTCGTGCTTTCTATGATAAATTGGATTTGAGGTGTTATTATTGCAATAGGGTTGGGCATGTTAAAGTATCATGCCCATTCAAAACCCTAAGTTTATGTCTAACAAGGATGGATCCAAAATGATATGGATACCAAAGAGAACTATTGAAATGTCTTGTGCAGAATTACATAATGTTGGAAGTGGACCTAAAGGAACTAACAAAGAAGTTGTATCAAAGCTAAAAATAGGAAGTCACCAAAGATCCACAAGTGACGCATGCAAAGCGAAAAGATGCACCAAAGACAGAATGTGAAATTCCAAAGAAACTACAAGCGAAATGTGCGAAGAGAAACGATTCGTCAAAGTCGAGACGGAACATCACCAGGAAGCCGCAAGTGACACGAGCAAATGAAAATATCAGTAAATCAAGTGGCAATAATTGAAAGTTGAGAGGATACAGACAGGCCAAAAGGAATTATGCTCCTAAAGCAATCATAAGTACAAATGAGGTAAAAAGTAAAGTCGTTCCGAAAGATATAAAAGGTACTCCTTATCCCTCGCGGTTTAAATTTATTAAATTTGTTAAAGAGTGAGATTTTCGACTTACCAAATAGGTAAGTTGGTAATGGTTTCTAAGACTTATTTTAAATGATGCGTTACTTGTTGTCTTAGAAACATTACATGGTGATTATGAGAATCATATTTAGTTAAAGTGTATTAAAGTTTTTATAATGTGCTCATATCAAGTAGTTATCATGTCTTTGATTTTGAAACATGTTACGTGATTTATAAAATGAATTAAGTTGAATTGAGCTCACCTTGAATTATTAAAATGCATGATAGTGTATAATGATTTATTTGATTTAGGCTAATCATGCTCTAATTATATGCCTACGTGGAATTATATTGTTAGCTAATACTGGTTTATTGATAAAATATGTATCACTAAGAAATGCTTGATCAAATAAGTATTAATCATGATCTTACTAGTCGGCATCCCATATGAATTTAAGTTTACATGATTGGTATCATTTTATGAGATCGCATTAATCTACTTTTGATACCGTATATACAATCACCAGAATACATATGACATTTTAATATCTTGCACGTGGATATATAGGCATTAAGTATTTGGCATACAACTAATATCTCTTATTCTGTAAAATGATTATTATTCTAAAAGAGAGTTGAAATTTTATGAGAGGAATATGCATTTATCCATATTTATGCATGCACTAGATTTATGTTAGTAAATTTTCATTGAGATATGCTTCCTATTCTAGTGCATTAAATATTATATGACTTGGTTCAATCTAATAGGAAGACATTTTTTGGTTTCATTAGTAAGACATGTGGACTTAACTGAAACTATATAATTACATGCTATATTGTTAAAATATTTTGATTGTCTTAGGTTTATTCTCCTAAGCATGAATTTGTTTGTTTAAAATTATATATGGCGAAAAGTGTTCATAAGAGGGGTAATATTATGTTACGCTTAAATTGAAAAAGATGATATTGAAGATTTTGATACTTTCGATTAGTTTGTTATACTCACTAAATCTCTAGCGAAAAATTAAAGTTCATGACATTTACTAGAGTAGTGATGTTTTTGGTTCCCCTTCCCCATTTTTTTTTTTTTGAGATGACAAAGGGGGAGAATTAGTTGATGTTTTAATGAATATCTTAAGGGGGAGCTTGAATTATTTTGTTGAATATCTTAAGGGGGAATTTATTATATACTAAAATTTGTTCTTTGTTGAAAATCTTATGATTATCTTCATTACTTTGCTTTAACGAGTTAAAGAACCCGTCCTCAGATTTAGGGAGAGTATGGTTACATTTTTGTTTTGAAGAAAACATCAAAATTAATTATTATTATAAAAAATGGAGAGATTGTTGATCCTAAGATTTTGATGGACAATTAAATGTTGATGTTTTTGGTGGAACTAATGACTTTATTGAGTGTTTCAATTTATAAGTTCCAGTGAAAATATTATCATGAAGAAAATGAATGTTGAAGATAATGACAAAGATAATGAACGTTAAGAGATCGAAGAATTTAAAGAACCTAGAGAAAACAACTCAGGTTAAATTTTTACTCTTAATGTATCCTGATTAGGATCACAGACAACACAAAATATTTTTATAATTATATGTGTTTTTTATAGGATCCTAATTAGTTAAATTATTTGCACCTATGTGTAATTGAAGAAAGATAATTAATTAAAATGGAATTTAATGATTTAGTGGAGCTAACCGAGAAAAGAAATCAATTAAATGGGCAAAAACGTTGAAGAAATTGAATGAAAATGAATTAAGGAGAGGTGTTCCAACAATGGTTAGTCGATAGGTAAGTCGACTTATGGAACTCTTTAAATCTTCTGGTCGACAGGTAAGTCAATCTATGCTTAGAGGATGAACTCTTTGGATATTCTGGTTGACAGGTAGGTCGACTTGTGAAAGTCTCTGGATCATCTGGTCGATAGGTAAGTCGATTGATGGCAAAGCAATTTTGGCTTGGGCTACGTCCTAAATTGGGCGGTCGACCGATGGGTGTTACGGGCTGGTCAATCGATGGTCAGTTTTAGGATTTGTGGAATTTCAAGATTTATTCAAATACTAGTCGTTTTATAGTTAGGATATGAGAGATATCTTAGGTATATAAACTAAATTGAGATACGATCTATCTATTCTACTATCCCTATTAATTTGGTCAATTTAATTAAATGTTATTTTAATTAATGTGCTTTAATACTTTCTATTTTGATGAATTTCCATTTAAAAATGTTTAAGGACCAAAATAAGATTTCCCGAGAATATTTTTAAATAAAAAATATCTATTTTGGTTACATATGAAGTATGGGGTCTTGGGGTATCATTTAATGACATAATATTTGAAAAGTAGTTGTTATAAGATATCTTTGAAATTCCTATATTTAAACCTGCAAATTTTTAGTTTAAATATTGCTATTTTGGTGGAGAATATTTTGGGCCTAAAATATGGGAGAGATTTAAGGGATTTTATTTTGATCTTACGATTTAGTCCATATATTTAAATAAAATTCTTTTTATACTTTTATTGATTAAGATCAAATTATTTTGAGGACTAAATTGAGAGATTTAGAAGTTATATTATTAATTTAAATATATCAAGATTCAAAGAAATCAATATATGGGGTCTATAGATGATTTTAATTACATATTTTGTGAAAACTAGCTGTTATAGGGCATGTTTCAAGTAGCTTTAAATAGACCTACGGATTTCACATTACTACACACAATATCAAGAACTATTCAGTTTCTAAGCTTTTTTGAGAGTCATCATTCTGATATTATTTTGAGAGATCAATTGTGAGATCGATTATTGAGATGTTCTTGAGTTAAAGTGCTATTTGAGTTAGCGTCACCAATCTAAGTTGTCTTACGATACTACGTGCAATCTGTTCGGTGCTTTCCAGGTGAGATCATTCCAAGCTTACTCTTTAATTGAGTATCTGATTATTATTACTTGCTTGGTGAATTGATATTTTTGAGAAATTAATTTTGAACTTTAAAAGCATAAAAATCTTTTAAAATCATTTGTGTATTAATCTGATTACGTGCTTAATTGTGCTCCCGCATTCTTTATTATAATTAGATTTTGTTTCCTCAGTTTATTTCTATCACTATTATCGGGACATTAATTGAGTATTAATTAATCTGGTGTGGTAGAAGCTCTGAGTGGGAAAAAGTTTATCTATTCTATAATTGGTGAGTTGTGTGTGGATTAGATATTATTGGGAATATCTAATCAGAGGTAGTTTTGGGTTTAAATCTCTTCCGTTAAAGAGATTGAGGTTTGATCTTTACCTAAGTACAAAAAGGTTAGGTTACTCTTTTCCTGTGAAAAGAGTTTAGGTGTGATTCTTCTTGATTATAATCAAATTGTGAGTGAATTGTAAATGTTCCATCCTTACTTAAGAAAATTATACATGGAGTGATTGTGAGGTTTAATTCTTGAGCCTAAGGTATAAAAAGAATTAGGTTATGATTCTTCCTGTAATAGAATTAGGTTAGTCTTGAGCCTGAAAAAAGATAAGGTTATTCTTGAGCCTGGGAAAAAGAAAAAGTTATTCCTGAGCCTGGGAAAGAGAATTTGTAAAGGTTGATTTTGAGTCTACGAAAAGAATCATTGTGTAAAGTTTTGGTTCCTACCTATTAAAGGAATCTTGAGTTTAGTGGGTGCGAATTTGATAGGTGTAATTTACCTATCTGTTTTCAAACCGAACCTATTAGTTTTTTAGTATGTTTATTACATTTTAATACATTTTTATGTGTTTTGTATAAATTAGGTGTGTGGGGTGAAAAGGGATGAAAATGGATCATAAACGATCAAATTGGATCAAGAAAGGTGGAAGAACGGTGGGAAAACAAGCAAAAGGACAAAATTTAGAACCTGCAGCCCACCGCCGCGGCAGTCAGAATACAAAGAATGGCCTAAACTCTCTGCAAATCCACCGATGCAGTAGTGAGATAACAGAATGTCTCTGCTCCCACCGCTGTATCCACTACCGCGGCGGTCACTCTGCATAGATTTTAGATATTTTTTAGATATTTTTAGATATTGTGTTCCCTATTTCCTTTCTCCTCTCCTCTATTTTGGCTATTAGAGACCCCTTAGTTTGAGAATAGATTAGAGAGAGTTTGGGGAGAGCTAATCCAAATCCAAAGGAGAAGAACACAAAGCGAAGAAGGAGAAGCGATCTCGAAGCAGTTTTAGCATCAAATCTTCGGACAACGGCTAGTTTCTTTCATTTCTCTCTTTATTTCTTAACTTTGGTTTATTGTTTGATCATGTTTAACGCATTTATCATTGTATATACGATTATGGTCGTTAGCTAAACATGGATTGTCTAAGGATTAATATGATTTTAATGAAATCGTTGTTTGTTTGAGTTGTGTTTCTTTAACGGTTGTTCTTCGTTATTCGATTGTGTTTACCATTTTTGTATTTACATTGTATGCTTATTTAGATATATTGAGACATCGGGGTTTGACACTCGGGAGAGGTAACCCTGAATTCGGACTAGGGTTAAACACAACGCGACGATCTAATAACCCAAGAGTGAGTTAGAAAGTATGCAATCAATGACGTTGGGGGCAAGACTCACGTGACCTAGTATCATTAAGACATTGAGGGGGACTTCTTCGTTGACGCGAAGTCTCATATTCACTCATATTAGACTCGGGTGAGGTGGTGAGTGAGTTTACGATACAAAGATTGTCGGATAGGATGAATATCGTAATTGTAAACTAAACGAGATCAAACACATTTAAGTAAATAAGGTTAATCCCTAGATAATCGATTCCCCTAAACATCTCAATATAGTAATATAGTTTAATTAGTATAATTAGTATTAACATATTTAATTATAAAACTACAATTTTTATCGCCTAGATAAAATTAGGTTATGATAATTACAGTACTCGACAATAATCTCAACCAATTCCTGTGGATACGACAATTCTAACTCTTCCCATTATACTAAAACTTGACTGTACACTTGCGGTGAAAGTAGCAACGTATCTACGCGCTACTAGAATCTCCATAGGGATCGGAGGACTGGATTAGCCAAGAGTAACTTGGTGAACCAGGATATATCATAGTGTGCTACTTTATTTACTTTACTTGTATATTGTTGTTTGGTGTGCATCTAGTTGATAATATATTTTTGTTTCTATAAATAGATAATAATTAATTTAGTATTAAATCAATTATTTGATTTTTGAAGTATTATTATTTCAATTAAATTTTATCACTACCCAATTCACCCCCCTCTTGGGTAACTCATTGGGCCAACATGGATTATTCATGTCATCCCAAGAAATTAATGGTTGATGGGATGAGAGTTTAACGCATATTAAATGCCTAACTTAGGTGGCGAACCGAATCGATTTAGTTTCGATAATGGTTGGTTAACTCCTAACTGTCTTGGTTTCCTTCCTTAGATATTTTTGTAGAGAATATATAAGGGTTTCTTGGTTATTTCAAATCTCTTTAATGGTCCTTTTAATGATGTGTTGGGCCTTTAATTCATTGGGCCTTGATGATTAATCAAGATGACTTCGGTTTTGGTTTAGTTTAACCCGAGTCTTAATCCTTTGTTATACTGTGTAACATAGACTTGCCATGGATTTCCATGCCTTATTTAGGTATTTTAGACCATTTTTTTTAATGATATTAAGACTTTAAACAATAATTTAAATAGGTATATTTGGTGCCGAATAGACGAAACCGGTGATAGTAAATGTTTCAGAGGTCAAAGTAGGTGATTGAGGTAATTTGGTGAAATTTCCTATACTCAAGGGAAGTATCTAATCTTTATTCATATTAGAGGTGATTTAATGAAAATCAACCCTTAATAATGTCATCTTAGACCCCCCCCCCTTTAATTTTATGAATTTTGACGTTGACCTAAAATGTTTTTACTTTACCGAATTTAGTCAAATTCAATAGTTTTTATGTTTTCTTATGTTTTTATGGTTTTTTCTATATTATCTAACGTGATCTAAGGTATAAACTCATTCCCTTTAAACCTAAGTTTAAAGTTTATCTGAACTTGTACTTTCGGTTCGACACTGATTGGGCGAGACAAAATGCGGTGTCTATAGCGCCTTTAGCCAAAGTTGGCTTTAAATTCAAGTATTTAATGAGTATATTATGAAATTATTTCATTTGTTCCCTTGGATAATTTTGGCATTAAATTCAAGTATTTAATGAGTATCTTATGAAAATATTTCATCCCTAAGAATATTATCATTTGCTAGATAATGTCATGATGCCTAAGGTAGTAGATTAGCATGCCACCATTAACGAAACATTAAATAAAGTATTAAATAGACAATATTAAGGAATATTTGGTTCAAGAAAATCTCATGATGACAAAATATCATCATTTTCATAGGTAATTAGTGCCTAAAACCTAGTCTAATTAGACTTTATCATGACAAGGCTATTAATAGAATTCAATAGGCATTAAGTGGCAAATATTTTGGCTAGGCTATGATCATCATTAGTAAGATATTTACCTACAATATCCTAATAAATATTGATCATTTCCTAAGCCAATCTAGCCTTAAATGGCTTTAAATAGTCATTAAATGACCATTTAAAACAATTTGGCTATGTGTGTGCTTTGGCGAATGTGCAGGTATGCCTTTGCCTATAAAAGAAAACTTGTTTTTATTAGGAACATACATTGGTCAGGCTACTTTTCTCTCTAAACTCAAAATTCTCTCTCAGGTTTCTTGATTCCTTAAGCATTCTACCTCTTAAACACACTCAAATTCTTCCAAAAAAAAGAGCTCTTAAAAGTAAAGCCCGTTCACTATCCTCATCCCACTGAAAGTTCTTGTTCCCTCTCAAGATATTAAAGAAAGAAACACATCTTTCAGTGAATTTGTAGATGAATCTATTTAGAACCGCAACCTTCCTGTTAGTACTGGAACTTTTCTTATGGTTTTGGGGGACTTCATGTTTTGGATGGCTTCTATCTATCCTGAATCCAACATGATCCCTGACTGGTTTACCACGAAGCCCAATAACTTGCCTGACTGACTATGATAAACATAATATAATCATTTTTTTAAGTGTCGTGTATGATCCTAACAGCGTTGCATTAAAGCATAAAAGTATTAAGTTGTTTAACTGGTGTTGGTGTCTAAAACTGGTAAACCCCTCGAGTTGGTCTGATGAGATACTACATGTATTTTTCTTGTTGAGGTGGAGGTTAAGTGCCCTAAGTTAGGAGATTGGAGACTAGATTCCTTGAGTGCTCCTGAACCGATGATAAATCTTTTGCAACTCTGACTGAAGTTCAGAGAGCTGAAGTCTATAGAGAAGAAGTCCAGAAAGTTGGAACCTGTACAAAGACCCACCAAGGTTGCATCCATTGAAGTCCTTCGAGCGTGAGAGTAAGAGCTCATGGAAGAAAGGAAAGCTTATGCTTCAAGTTGGTGCCTGTGCATTACTAGAGGCATTGAATGCCTAAGTATTTATAAGATATGGGCACAATTAGTACCACATGATTAGATATTTAAGCTCATTTAATTAACATAACTTGGTGCGTGGCCAATAAAAGAGTGCATGAGAAGATTAATTAAATGGGCTTACGCTTCTGGCCAAAATAATGGGCCCCTAACCATCTCATTCCACTCTGTGGAGGCCAGGATAATGGAAATTACATGATCATAGCCCTCATAGATAGATGAGGTTCTTTGGGAATACACCGGGATGATAAGTTCCTTGGATCGAGGGGCCACAAAGGAGAAATGATGGTCCAAATGAGCTTATCAATGAAACGTATGGTCAGAGGCCACTCATGGAGGCACAGGTCTTTAGAGCAGAGCAAGGATGGCAGCAGAAGGGCCTTACCAAGATGTTGGCCGACCAGAGATATCATGCCAAACGCTAGTCAACATAACCCTCATAAGGGCCTTCCTTCAATGTGTTGCCATCTACAAGTAGCGCGGCAAGCCGTTAGAGACCATCGCTCTATGTGGGTTAACCATCTAACAATTTTTAACCAAAGATAGCACGACAAGGCACTGGTCAGCCCAATTCAAATGGATTCATCCCTTGGTGATTGCCGACCAGGGATAGCATGGCAGGGCGCTGGTTAGCCCAATTCTAATGGGTCCATCCCTTGGTGGTTTTCAACCACGAATAGCACGACAAGGCGCTAGTCATCCCAATTCCAATGAGTCCATCTCTTGGTGGTTGCCGACCAAGGATAGCGCGACAGGGCACTAGTCGGCCCAATTCCAATGGGTCCATCCCTCGGGGTTACTGACTAGGGATAGCACGACAGGGTGCTAGTCAGCACAATTCCAATTGGTTCATCCCTTGGTGATTGCCGACTAGAGATAACACTGGAAGGCGCTAGTGGGACCATTTCCAATGGACCCATCCCTTGGTGGTTGTCAACTAAAAATAGCACAGCAGGGTATTGGTCGACCAATTTCTAATAGGTCCATTCCTTGGTGGTTACCGACTAGGGATAACACGATATGGTGCTGGTCGGCTTAATTTCAATGGATCTATCATCTGGTGGTTTTTTACTAGGGATAGCACAGTAGAACGAAGCTTGCAAGGTGGTAATGAAGTGGCCTTTGCTGAGGGGTCCAGACGAACATATGTCCAAGGTGCCTAGAAATACAAAAACTCTCTCTTCTACTCCAAAAATTCTTCAACATCTTCACTTGCAACCTTCTTGAGTCTTTTGTAAAATATCATCTTTGTAAATCTTTATCGAGGATTAACTTTAAAATTCAATAATTTTTTCATTTGCTCAAACAAAATTGAAATCTGAAATCACTCAATAAACACATTAGTTGCGTAAAAAGTCAATGTTAAATTATTCATCAAAACATATAAGGTCAACACATATGATTAACCTAAGGATCTTTAACATTATCCATACCCTGTTGGTCCTTTCGAGAACACAGGATAGAGGGATCATATAATACAAAAACTATACCTGAGGAGGTTCTCTTTGTGAAATTCTTATCAAGTTTACATGCCTGTGATATATGGGGTAGAGGTGACTCATAGTCGGAGGAGATGCCTAGGAGAAAAGTATTTTCTCCTAGAAGGAAAAATTGAAATTGTTCTAATTTTAATTGATTGATTGATTGATTAATTACACCATCCAACTTTTTATGAACCTTATCATTCACTTGCAATGGAAAATATAAGTTAGAAAATTTATTGAAGAAAGAATAGCTATTGATGTTGAATTGTTGAAAGTTCATTGGTCAAAGTAGAAATAAGAAAACAAAGGGTCTAGGGTTTTGAACCCTTGATAGTATCTATTTAAATGGAGACCAACATAGCCATCTCCCTTGGTTAAAAATTGGCCACATCTATTTTTTAGCTAGCTTTCTTGTTTCTATTTTTGTTCTACTGATTTGAATCTTACTGCCAACTATATTCAAATCAGATCTACCTTAGTATCTTGGGATTAGAATTTGGTTCTTAGAAATATCAAGATTTCTATCTAATCTGAGTTTCTTGTGTGGATACTTTTAGAGGAAAAATATTTTCTATTGCTTCGGAGATAATTGAATTTTTGTTGCCGAAACATGATCATATCAAGCCACTCTTGGAAGAGTCTTCTCAAATTATATCTTCGAAACTACAAACTTTGAGGATGAAGCATTGGAATAGGAAATGATTACATATGATTTAATATTTCCGATTTTATTTATTTTACGCTAATACGGAAAGATCCGTATTAGAGGAATATGATATTAAATTGTAATTTAAATTTTTTATATTCTACTGCGTAAATCTAGTGTTTTTAATATTCGATGCCTTCATTATGCAACCCCACCACCATCATCATCATAACCATAACCATCACCTTCTACCACAATGGAAGAATCCAAATACTTTGTCATATTTGTCTATGACTACTCTTGGTAAACCTGGCTATACCTCATCTAGAAGCATTTTGAATTATTTCAAATCTACTCAAACTTTATTCCCATGGTTCAAAGTCAATTTTCCCAAAATATAAAAATCTCCATACCTGACAATGACATGAAATACAAGGATTAATCTTTCAATGTCACCCTTCGAAAATATGGCATATTTTTTCATAAATCTTGCCCTGGCATTTCTATCCTAGATATTGTTTATGCAATAATTTCATCCTATTATCTTGAGCACTTCTGAGGAGAAGTTGCTCTCTCTACCGTCTATACCACTAGTCAGGTCCCTTCACCTACCATTGGTAATCTTTTTTTCTTATGATAAGTTGCATGAAGTCTCTCCTAATTACAACATCTTACAATTCTATGAGTGTGTCAGCTTTATCATGTCACAACCTCATGAACATAAAAATCTAAAACCTTAGGCTCGATTATGTTGTTTCCCAGAATATGGAATCAAATACAAATTATATCAATTTTGGGAATCCATTTCTAATCATATCTATATTTTTTTTCTACGTCCCTTCTTAGGAATAGAAAATGTTTTCCTCCATATCCGAGTTTCATTTAACATCTACCACTAACCATCTATATTTTACTAATCCATTTATAGGCTTATTGCCTGATCATCCAAGCAAAAATGTCATTGAGTCTCAAATAAATCCTCTAGCTACCCCCACTAATCTCTACTAACATTCCTGCTCTATTTACATATCCTAAGAATGACTTCCTTGATCCTATCCCAAATCAAATGTTGCACCAATCAATCATGCACTAGAGAATCCCTGTCGTTCTAGAAGGATAACACAATCTTTCTCATATTTTTGTGATTTTTATTATTTTCCACTATCCTCTCTCAGTATGAGCCTCAATCTTATCCTGAGACCAGTTCTAACTCTCTTTGGAAACAAGCAATAACAAATGTATTACAGGCTTTGGAAAAACTATATACATGGTACTTAGTAGAACTTTTGCTAGGGAAACGTCTACGGTATGCAAATGGGTTTGTAAAATTAAAATCTACTCTGATGGAGCGATTGACTGCTATAAGGTGCTCTTGTTTGAAAAAGAATTCCCTCAAGAGTACAAAGACTTTTGCCCTAGTTGCTAGACCTATATTCACACTATACTTTCCATTGTTGTCATTCTCAAGTGGAATCTCTTTCAGATAGATGTAAAAAAAATCAATTCTCAATGGTGATGTTTTAGAGAAGGTAAGGATGAAGCCTCCCCTTGCACTAAGTCATCCACCAAACAAAGTTTATCTCCTCCGACATGAATTATATGGACTTAAACAAGCCTTTCATGTATGGTTTGCTAAATTCAGTGTAAGGATAGATCAGTTTGACTTCACTTTTAGCTCCATCTATTCATGCTCTAAACCGAGAAATGCATTATCATCTTGATACTCTATGTGGATGATATGATCATTACTTGAAATGATATTCAAGATATCTCAAATCTTAAAACATTTCCTCAACACTCAATTTGAGATGAAAGATCTCGACCCTCTGACTTATTTTCTTAGCTTGAAAATATCTCATGGTATAGATGGCTACATTCTTTCTCAAGTCAAATATCCCTTTGATTTATTGTCAAAAGCTAGTATCACTGATTCGAAGATGATAACACTCCTATTGAGCCAAATACTCTACTCAATCTATTAGATAAGACTCATCTTCCTGGTTTTACCTTAAATCTTTAGTTGGTTGGCACCCTAGTATATCTTACAGTGATACGCTCAGACATCGATTATGCAATCCATCAGTTACTTACTTTTTCATAGCTAAATATGCCTACAATTTATTGTCAAAAGTTGATATCACTGATCTGAAAAACTGATAGTACTCTTATCGAGCCAAACACTCGACTCACTTTGCTGGACGGGACTCATTTTCCAAATTCTACCTTATATTTTCACTTGGTTGGTGGCATGGTATACCTTATAGTAACACGCCGAAATGTTGCTCATGCTGTTTATTAGGTCAACCAATTCTTATCAGCACCATAGACTATTTATTACTCAACAGTTCTATGTATTTTGGAATACTTCAGGGGGACACTCTCCATGGTCTACACTTCTCT
Source organism: Eucommia ulmoides (assembly GCA_016647705.1). Taxonomy (NCBI): domain Eukaryota; kingdom Viridiplantae; phylum Streptophyta; class Magnoliopsida; order Garryales; family Eucommiaceae; genus Eucommia; species Eucommia ulmoides. Next base: position 34,801,496 of record CM028336.1, read on the forward strand.
TCACAATCATCTCCAATTTTATATGCTTACTGATAGGTGTAATTTATCTATTTATTCCTAAGCCAGTTTTGGTAGTTTTCGAGTATTTTTGTAGCGTTTTAATATGTTTTAATACGTTTTTATTCATTTTATTATAAATTAGGTGTCTGGGACAAAAAGGGATGAAAACAGTCTATAAACGAGCAAATTGGTTGGGCGTCGGTGGAAGAACGATAAAAAAAAGCAAGCAAAAAGGTCATCATACAATTGCAGCCTACCGTTGTAGCGATGAAACCACCGCTACAGAGGTCAAATTACATGATGAAGTAGAATGTTTCTATTTGACCACCACTATAGCAATGAACCTCACCGCTACAACTGTGGCCTCCACCACTGCAGCGGTCCGGTAATAACTGTAAAGTATTTTTGTTGATATTTTGAGATATTTTTGCATCCTCTACTTTATCCCACTCATCCCCATCAGACTTTGCACATTTTTGGGAGGTTTTTGGGAGCTCCAAAACCCAATCAACCAAGAAAAGATCACAAAGCCAAGAAGAGAAAACGTTCTTAGAGCGGTTTTAACGTTGGTTCTTCAGATAACGGCTAGTCTCCTTGTTTTCCTATTTATTTATTAGTTTTGGTTGATAGTTTTGTATATATTTAGCTTGTATATTTTTGTATATATGGTTATGGCCATGAGAAACTAAACATATATTGTCTAGGGAGCGATTTGTTTATAAAAACGTTGTTTGGTTGAATCTTTGTTTCGTTATTGGTTGTTTATCTTTAACCGATTATGTTTACCATTTTATTACAATCTTGATATGATTGTTATGGTATTAGGGTTGATTTTGAGAATATGAGGTTTGACACTTGGGAGAAGTTACCTCGGATTCGGACTAGGGTTTAAACAAAACGTGACGATCTAATGACCTGGGAAGGAGTTAGAAATTATGCAATCCGTAAGGTTGGGGCAAGACTCATGTGACCAAGTGTCATATAGATGCTCGAGGGGGACTTCGGCGTTGACGCGAATCACATATTCATTCACTTTATACTCGGGAGAAGTAGTGAGTGAGATTTCGATACCTAGATTGTCGGATAAGGTTGAATGCCATTAATGTAAACTATATTGAATTGAACGCATTTAAATGAACGAAGTTAATCCCTAGATAATTTACTCCATTAAACGTCAATATTAGTATATTAGTTTAATTAGTTAATTAGTTTTGTATATTATTTTATTAACAAAAATATAAATTGAGTCGCCTAAATAAAGTTAGGTTATGACAATTGCGATACTCAACGATCATCTTATCCAATCCCTGTGGATACGACAACCCCAACTCTTTCCATTCTACTTAAACTTAACTCGTGCACTTGCGGTGATAGCAGCAACATAATATTTCGCTATCAAGTTTTTGGCACCGTTGCCGGGGATTGATTTTTAGATTATTGTTGATATTGTGAGTAAATAACTTGATTTTAATTTAGGCATTTGTTTTGTTTATAATTTTTCTTTTTAGTTTTGTTTGTTTTACGAGGTGCTTGAAGATGGAGCATCAACAAGTCCTCATGTATTTCTTTCAACGAGATTCCGAGTTGTTTTATTGTGCTTGGGATAGATACAAAGAGTTGCTATTCTGGTTCCCAAATCATCATTTCCCAAGGTAGTGTCAATTACTGAATTTCCTTGACGGGTTACAAGCTGCAACTAGAACATGGGTGGAACGAAAGAAATGGTACCACCTCTTTCTACGACCTACCAGCGGATGAAGCCTATTTGTCGTTGGAAGACATGGCCGAGTTGGACTATCAGATTTGGAATTTTTCAATAAGTCACCAAAACTTGGGGGATAATTCCAACATTTCGGCACCATGGATTGACACATCAGACCAACCTGTGGAGTCTTCCCCTACCCTGGAAGAAATGTTCGCTATTGTTATGGGGGAAACTCAAATTTTCTTGGGAGAAACGCAAAGCCGTCTCAATGAGCATGAGGATCAACTTGATAATATTGAGACAATCTGCACTAAAATCAACACAACGGTAAAGTCTCTTGAGACGCAAATCGGTCAAATTATTTGCTTCATTGAGACCGAGTCCAAAGCGGCGGCACTAAGAGACGAACAAGCCACATTCAATTGTGAAGGCCACTGGGAGGAACCGAATGCTAGTGGAAGGAGCTTGGGAGCATTCAATGATGATTATTCGAATGAGATGAAACCCAAGCATGGATCAAAGATTCTAATTCTTCACAATTAGAGATCCATATTGTGATGCCACTACCGATCCAAGACGATCACATCTACGAGGATCTGATGTGGCTCACTTGTCTTTTGCCGTCTTTAGCACTGTTCTTTCATGCCCACCGAGCACATGAGACGGTAACTAATCGAGTTGAAAGTACGAGCCAAATAATGCCAAATCTTGCCAGTCTTGAGGCCATTTTGAATTAAGACCCATACGTTGTGTTGTATGACACATACTATGGGCGGAAGCTGCTCTTTGATGAGCCCTTCTCTGTGTCAGGCCGAGGACAATAAACCAAGCACTTCTTGGGAGGTAACCTAAGTTCAAAATAAATTAGAACTTCACCGCCAATTTCACTCAGAGGCGAGATTGTCTCGCCTCCCAAGTACGTGTTCTAAACCTCCTTCGTCATTATAATGCATGCTAAATGTTGAGATCGATAATTGGGTCATTGTGAACACTGACCATTTTAAGTTTGAGGGTGATGTTTAGTATGTTTAATTATTATTGTTGTGTAGTTTTATTTTATTGTATGCATGTTTGTTTAGTGTAGTATGTATTTATGTTTGTAGATGTGTTATTATGTGCTGAGTTTTGCATTCATCCGGGCCATTACCCGATGATGATATTATCCCCTGGTTGTTTTTTGAGGTCAAGGGTAATACCCATTCATGTGTGTTCTGTGTGCTTGACATGTCGTTTTGGTAAAAGTTATTGTGAATCCTAATTTGCACGAGCACGTAGACTTAATGTATAGCTATTCAATTGATTTGAGGCCAATTATCCATTAGCTAAATTCATGATAATTTTAAGAATTCTAGAACCTGATTGGGGAAAACTTTAGGTGAAATCCTAGGCGAGGTAGTTCAGGAGACATGATTTAGGCATTCATTTTGATTGCTTGAGCCTTTGAAGCTTACCTTGCTATATGTTTATCCCTCGTTACGCTGTCGAAGCCAACTAGCCATTTCAATTCTGAACACGTAACAAATACCCTGGCCAATTGAACTTTTTCCAAACCTATATCGCTAAACTGAAGGCACAATTTGAGTTAATCAAGTTAGCATTCGTGTATGCTACTTGAAGTGAGCGATTGGGTTTAGGGAGAACTTTTGATTGGTTCGGTATTCGAGTACTCACTCGTCATTTTTCTTTCGTTTTAACTACACCCGTGAAATTGTAATAATCGAATAAGTTTGGGGGTGTGGTTGTTGTTGAAAAAAAAAACATATGTAAATATAGTTAAATTTTCTTTTCTTTTGACAAGTGAGTACGACGTTCTTAAATAAACGTTCAGAGTTGTTTCAAATTTATCTATGGGGGTTTGAGTGTGATTGTGTGCCAAGCGTTGTGCCTTGAGTATCGTTGAGTTAATGGTATTAACCTGTTTTATATTTCCGATATACCCTTGGCTATTTTCCGAAAACCAAACCAAGCTATTTTGATCTTTATGAACTGCTTAGCCTACATTAGTGGAGAGTGGAACCCATTCAGGCGTATGCAAATCCTAATCTTTATCGGTTTAAGTTGTGAGCTTCGTTTGTGGATAATCCAATCCGGTTGTTGGATAGTTATATTATTGAGTTTTGCACACACACTTTGAAAGGATCTAAAATGGTGTTTACCATTATTGAATGTCAAAATTCTAGAACATCACATGGTGCATTTTACTCCTGAACTTGATATGATTGGGGGTTGTTGAGGGAAAATGTTTTGGTCGATAGTTGAATTCAAAACTCGCATATCGTTATGTTTAGGTAGCTTGTATTTTTATTCATTTGTAGTTTTTGTGTTAGTTAATTAGTTGTGTTTTTTATTTTATTTTAGTGTGAGTGTTTTGCCCAAGGACTAGCAAAATTCTAAGTTTGGGGGTATTTGATAGGTGTAATTTATCTATTTATTCCCAAGCTGGTTTTAGTAGTTTTTGAGTATTTTTATAGAGTTTTAATATGTTTTAATATGTTTTTATTCATTTTGTTATAAATCAGGTGTTTGGACCAAAAAAGGATGAAAACGGTCTATAAACGAGCATATCGGTTGGGCATCGGTGGAAGAGCGGTGAAAAAAAACAAGCAAAAAGGACATCCTACAATTGCAGCCCACCACTGTAGTAGTCAAATTACAGGATCAAGTAGAATGTTTCTACTTGACCACCGCTACAGTGGTTAGCTAGCAGAGAGCTACTGACTTCCTACCGCTGCAGCGGTGCTTCCCACCGCTACAGCGGTTCGGCACCAGTTATAAAGTGTTTTTCTTGATATTTTGAGATATTTTTGCATCCTCTACTTGATCCCCCTCATCCCCATCAGACTTAGCACATTTTTGGGAGCTCCAAAACTCTATCAATCAAGAGAAGATCACAAAGCCAAGAAGAGGAAACATTCTCGGAGCAGTTTTAGTGTCGGTTTTTCGGATAACAGCTAGTCTCCTTGTTTCTCTCTTTATTTCTTAGTTTTGGTTAATAGTTTTGTATATGTTTAGCTTGTATATTGTTTATATATGGTTATAGCCATGAGAAACTAAACATATATTGTCTAGGGAGCAATTTGTTTATAAAAACATTGTTTGGTTGAATCTTTGTTTCGTTATCGGTTATTTATCTTTATCCAATTGTGTTTACCATTTTATTACAATCTTGATATGCTTGTTATGGTATTGGGATTGATTTTGAGAATACGGGATTTGATACTCGAGAGAGGTTACCCCGAATTCGGACTAGGGTTTAAACACAATGTGGCGATCTAATAACCGGGGATGGCGTTAGAAAGTATGCAATCCGTGAGGTTGGAGCGAGACTCATGTGACCAAGTGTTGTATAAACGCTCGAGGGGGACTTCAACGTTGACGTAAAATCACATATTCATTCACTTTACACCCGGGAGAAGTAATGAGTGAGATTTTGATACTTAGATTATCGGATAAGGTTGAATGTCGTTAATGTAAACTAGATTGAATTGAACGTGTTTAAATGAACGAAGTTAATCCCTAGACAATTTACTCCCTTAAACGTCAATATTAGTATATTAGTTTAATTAGTTAATTAGTTTAGTATATTATTTTATTAACAAAAATATAAATTGAGTCGCCTGGATAAAGTTAGGTTATGACAATTGTGGCACTCAACGACTATCTAATCCAATCCCTGTGGATACAACAACCCCTACTCTTTCCACTCTACTAAAACTTGACCCGTACACTTGCGGTAAAAGTAGCGACGTAATATTCCGCTACTACTTACACAAATGTTGATTGGGCCAAAAACCCCACCAATCGATGCTCTACTATAGGATATTGTTTCTTCCTTGGAGACTTTCTTAGCTCATGGCGTAGCAAAAAGCAAATAATATGCTCTCGATCTATCATAGAAGCAAAGTATCATGCTCTTGCTGATGGCACTCAATAATTACTTTGCCTCCGATTGTTATTTGATGACACATGAGTGTCAGCTCTTAATGCAACCACTATTTATTGTGACAATCAGAGGGCCATCCAAATCGCCCACAGTGACCTTTTTCACAAGCACACCTAACACATTGAAACTGATCACCACTTCATTCGTCATCACATTCTCTAAAATATTATTCGTCTCCACTTAGTCAGCTCTATTAATGAGATTGTATATATCTTCATAAAGACCCATCCCCTTAGATCTTTCACATTTTACTTGTCAAACTCAGTTCGATATCGATTTTACCTTCTTGAGTTTGAGGAGTGTTAATATATGTATATATAGGTCTTACCCTGTTAGGCTTTTACGCATACAATTTATTTCATATTCTCTTCTAATATTTTGTCTCTTAATTATTATAATATTATGTCTCACAATTATTTCAACACTTAATATTAATTAGAGTCCGCAAGAACTCCAATATTTTGCACAAAATGAAATCCAAATTTCAATATTTCAAGGCTTTACAAGTGAAATTTTTGCCCTTCATTGCACAAGTTCACAAAAAATAGTACCCACAATCACCTCAAAGTCAATTACATTATTCGAAATTGCGAACACATCTAAGTACATATTGACCAATTAATCATGGCTTAAGTTCATATATGTGTATATATCACTTAACAAAACCTCCAAAAACCAAAAAAAATAAAATGAAAAGAAGATTGATCAAACTTGGTATTGTTCAAGTTGAACATCTTTAGACTTCAAGGGAACATAATCTCCGAGATAAACCTCTAGATGATCGGACAGAACTGATTTATCAATATTCTCGTGGTGATACGATTTGCAGACAAAGTAGATAATTGTCTGAATAACCAGACCGATCAAAAACAATTTAAACAGCAGTAAAAACGACAATACACCGAACCCTATCCGGGCCCACATCCTTAAAAACCATCCATGGACGACCGTTATTTCAAAAAGCATTTCTATGAGGACCAAAGAGCAATTCAGCAGGAAAAATATGACCACCGAAATACCCATTTTGCCCTTGATCAGCCCCTGGCTTTTGACCATCGCTTTGAACCCGTACAAGTCTTCCAACACCGACACGACGCTCGCCAGCTGCCATATAATCGTCATGTAAACGAATCCGGCGACGTACAGAATCAGTCCGGCGATGAAGATCGGAGCTGAGGCCTTGATGTCGCCAATGACCACCGCCCATATCACGAAGGCGATTACCGCGACCACGTTGTAAACGAAGAACGCGAAGAAGGTGCAGATGAAAGTGACCATCAGTCTCTTCCAGACCTTGGGAACTACGCTCATGACCTTCCGGAACGTCGCCGGACGGCCGGTGTACGCGCAGGCGACGGTGTAGACGACGGCGGCGGTGGACAAGAGAGAGAAGACGAGGAGGAAGGTGAAGTATAGGATCTTGAAGGCCCAGTAGGCGGCGATTTCCGATGAGACGTTGTCGGAGAGGCGGTGGTAGCGGCGGCTACCGATGACGGTGCGGTGGAGCTGGTGCTCGGTGTGGATGAGTTTGAAGAAGAGGATGTGGGAGACCTCCATGTGGGCGAGGAAGATAAAGGAGAGAGGGAGGATGAGAGAGAGAGTGATCTGGCCGAAGAGCTTCCGCCATGAAAGAATGATCTTGTAGGCCTGTGAGAAGATTCCGAATAGACCCAGAAATTGAAGTTCTTCTTGCTCTAAATCCATGGCTGTGATTTGAGAGAGAGAGAGAGAGAGAGAGAGAGAGAGAGAGAGATAGACAGACTGAAAATGGAGGTGAAGGATTATGGAGTTTCAGGGGGAAGGGATATAGAAGGTGTTGGGTGTAGACTTCTCATCAACCTAATTGCCCCTGTTTTTCCAGGAAACTGCGCAAGTCAATGTCTCAATCTTATTAATTTAATATTTATAAATAACTGTTTTTATTATTGTGTATTTTTTTCGTAAATTTAAAAATTATTTAATTATTTTTTGTAAAAAATTATAAATAATATAAATAATTATATAAATGTCATGTGGTTGGTTTATTTAAATGAGTCACAATTGGGTTTGCACCTTTCAGTAAACAAAAATATTTATTTTAGAAAAAAAAAAATTTGTTTAGAAAAAGACTTTTTTGCCATGATCCCAAAATTTATAATTCATCATCTATTTAACTTATTCAGTACAATAATAATTTTAAAAATAAAATAATTGTGTAAAAAATTCAAAGTCACGTTGCATAATAAAAATTATTGCAATTTTTTACATAAAAAAATTGCAATGACATTTATATAATACAATAAAATTAGACTTCTGAAAAAATTATTATAGCACGTGATTTGTATGGATAAAATTTTTAATTTCGTGGTCTGTTTATCGAAATCCTTAAAAAATAGATTATAAAAAAATACAAAAATTAAAAATATAAATTTTCATTATGTTTCATTTTAAATGTTTTTAGATCAAAATGCTAGCCACTAAAATAAAAAATTGTTTCTCTCAAATTTCCAACATTCACTGTCAACACAAAATATTTATAGTAAAGCATAATTATCTTAGTATAATATGGATATTACTAACCCAAGACACCCCTGTTGATGATAATTGCTAAAATTTCAAAATAAATACTGAAATAATATGAAATAAAAATAATAATAATTAAAATCTATGAACATTAACTAAGTATGTATGGACTATAAAATTAAATTCCAAAATTTTTTGTGAAATATTATATAATATGTATACTGAACCAAATTCGTGAGGTGAACATTCACAATTCAGAAATAAAAACAGATTGCAGGTGTGAATGTTTACATAATAGAAATAAAAGCAAAACCAAACAAGGAATGTGAACGTTCACTAAACAAAAACTATGAACTAAATTTTATATAAAGACTTATCTGGATATTCAAATAATGAATAAAACAAAGTAGATCTAGCAGATTTTGACTCTATGCCCTTAATGGAGATTTGCGTCCCCATATTAGTGTTAATGGTTGAATGGACGTTTATCTCTCAGATTACAACAATATTCAAATTTCTGTTACAAGCACTTGAAACCAAAAACTTCTGCGAACTGAACTTGTACTTAAACTCACACAAATTTTTATATGTTCTGTGCTTTGGTGGTAATATAAAGTGATAAAATATTGTGAATCAGATAAATTTGAAATGAATTTGAAGTCTCATATTTCTACAAGACCACAAGATACCAACAAATAGATGTTATTTGGAAAGACATGTGTTCGCGTGAATGTTCATATCGAACAGTCACCAATTAACATTCATGTATGTTTACTAGTACAGGTTTAGGTTTAGCTGCCCAATAGTTAATTAACTATTTAACTACCACCTTAATTTAATATTTATATTTAATATTAAATAAACTTTGTCCTAGCAGCCAAGATTCGACCCAACCCGAACCCGCATCCGTCCCGACTCAAATTTGGATCGGATCTACTCGACCCAAACTAGGATCCAAACACAGACCCAACCCAGTCCAATTTGGTCGGTGATGGCAATGCACTTGTTTGGTTAAATATAGAACTCTACGATGTGCAAAATATTGTATGCCCAATGATTTGTCTTTTACTTCCAACTTATAACTTGATATAGTGTTAAAATTCTTCATCCATAAGTAATGTATGATTATTTCCATAACTTGATATAGTACTCAAGTTCTTCCACCTCAATCAATTTGAGATTTTTTATCTATTATAGTCTTCATCCAACCTCAAGTGGGTTACTTTGAGAGTTAAATTCTAATTAAAATCTTAATCATTTTTGGCATATAAATATACTATGTCGATCCCCAAATGACGAGAAACGCATTGGAATACTAACCTAATTAATTTAATTAATAGGTCTCACTTTAAATCATTAAATAAAGCAGCAAAAAATTCTAACAATCCTCCATATGAATGAAATTGATCGGACATACGTGTATATGCAATGCTAACACACTCTCTGTCATGACCCTGTTTCCTAGGGCTATCGCTAGGTTTCTCCTATAGATCGGACATACGGTTTCCACTGTGTAACGAACTTGTTTTCTAGGGCCGACTGCCACGTGATTTCTACCCTTAGAGAATTAACGCCAAATCCGAATGACCAATATTTTATTTCATAAATCTGAGAATTATATTCAATTACTCATAAATATAATATTATTATTATTGATAAATGTATTATTATTATTTGGATCCAATTCTAAGTTCTAATTCCAAATCCAATTTTGTATATATAATCTAAATATAATTATCACTACGACCGAATATCCAATATTTCAAATCCGAGAAATTTTACAAATGACGGCGATAATTATAATTATCAGATGAAACCGAACGACCACTTCATATTAATTCATTATGAATTCATATTAATTATAATAATCAATTCACATTAATAACAAAATATACAGTTTATTAATATAATCTTAATTACAGTTTATTATCAATATATATATATATATATATATATATATATATATATATATATATATATATATATATATATATATATATATATATATATATATATATATATATATATATATATATATATATATATATATATATATATATATATATATATATATGAGTCCACAAATTTGCCTAAGAAAAAAGTTGCATTTCAATTCTAATTCCGTGGCTCTGAATCCTTGATGCCGAACACCCTCTAACCCAAGTGGACTTTTACAAATTCATTTATAATTACAACTATTGGAATTATTACAATTATTGCAATTATAATTTGTTAATTGATCAATTTTCATTTTGTAGAATCGATTCAATTTTACAAATTCCAATTCTATTTTTATATTATTAAAATGATAAATGTCATATGTTTTATAATACAATTGCTCAGTATCACTTGATTTATTATTAAAAATGGTAAGTGTTTTCCTGTTTGTTTTCCCAAGTGTTGTTCTATATAAAAATCACTAAACAAATCATACTTTAGTTTATCCTTTTAATCTTTCACAAAGCAGCTGTGAAATTTTACAACCAGTATTTTCTTAATTAAAAATCTAAGAAATTTTATAATACCACGAAAAATAATTGTAATTATCGAATTCATCGATTTAATTTTCTAACATTAAATAATAAATACAATTATTACAAATTAGAATTTTAAATAAAATTCCTATCGTCGTTTCATTCTCTCCGACCCTGCAATCAAAACAGTAGGGTTGTGAACCAACGCTCAGTAGAATTTCAACCCCTCTAATACGTGTATCTAATCAATCTCCAAAATAAACACATAACAATCAAATATCAAATAACACATAAACATATTTTTCACATAATTTTTATATAATAATCCTAAATATCTCATGCGAACTAACACTTATACTTCAATAACAATAATAGTATAAACCACACAATAGACAAATTAAATACAAATATTAGAGGAGTTAAAAATTCTACTTGAAATTCGAAGTCGAAATCTGAACTGAAATATTTCTCTCGCTAAAAAAATATTTTGAATATATGATCCTGTAATTCTTTTTGTATATACGTATATATATAATTCACTGTTGATATCCTTCATGTTCAAACCTATGCTTTGATAGCTTTTTCCATATGTGTAGATATACGTGTATTTTTTATTTTATATTATATATATTGTTGGCCAATTGAGCTAACTAAGAGGGCGTGGATTGGGTAGATAACAAATTAATCCAAATAATAATACTTCAAAAAATCAAATAATTAATTTTTATCCTAAATTAATTATTATCTTTATAGCAGCGGAAATATGTTATCAACTAGGTCCACACTAAACAATACAAATATAAATAAATTAAAGAATGCAGCACACCAGAAATTTATACTAGTTCACCAAGCTATTCTTGATTAATTCAGTCCCCCGTGCTCCATAGAGAGTCGCACCCACTAAACACTAAAATTCCTTTAAACAGGCAGGAACCAAATCTTTATACAATGATTCTTTTCCCAAGCTCAGAATCAACTTTTACAACTTTCTTTTCCCAAGCTCAGGAATAATCTTTTCTTTTTCCTAGGCTCAAGAATAACCTTATCTTTCTTAGGCTCAAGACTAATCTCATCCTTTCACAGGCTAAGGATCAAACCTAATTCTTTTATACCTTAGGCTAAGAATCAAACCTCACAATCAGTCTAAGTATCATTTTTCCAAGTAAGGATTGAATATTTACAATTCACTCACAATTGATCCTAATTAGGAAGAATTACACCTAACTCTTTTCAAGGGAAAAGAATAACCTAACCTTTTTATACTTGGGGAAATATCAAATCTCAATCTCTTTAGCAGAAGAGATTGAAACCCAAAGTTACCCCTGATCAGACACTCCCAACAGTATGTAATTCAACACACATCTCACCAATTACAATAAAATTTATAAGTTCTTCCCACTCAGAGCTTCTATCGCCTCAAATAAATTTAAACTTAATTAATGTCCCGATAATTACTAGTGATAGAACTATAGTGAGAATTTTAAAATCTGATTTTAAATAAAAACGGGTAGCAAATAATTTAACACGTAATTAGATTTTCTCAAAAAATTATTTAAAAAAATAATTCCCAATTTAAAATTCAGGAAAACGAATTCAAAAATCAAATTTCCAAGTAATAGATAATAATATCAAACAACAATTAATAGCAAATAACTTGGAACGATCTTACCAGGAATCCACTGATTAAATAATGATAAGTAATGAAACTTCAAGTCGGCAGTAGCAATAATCCACAACAATTTTTCTTAAGAACACTTCTCAAGAATACTTCTCACAATACACTCAATATGATTTCAGAATGATCACTCTTAGAAAGCACAAAACTGAATAACTCTTAAGATATGAATGATTGGGATTATTGAAACCTAAAAAACACAGGTCTATTTTTATGGGATTAGAATAAGCCGTCTAACGGCTAGTTCCCATATTTCATGACAAATAATTACTCCAATAGACCCATTATATCATAAAGACTCAATCCTGGTATAATTCACTTAATTATATCGTCTAAAATATTCAATTTAGTCCCTCAAAATTTTTCTCAATCTCAATTAGATAGGATAAAAAGAATTTCATAACCCAAATTGATAAATATCCAAAATACTTAACAATATCTATAAGGATAACAAAATATAAATCATATATCTTAAATTCTATTAGATCCCTAAGATATCTCTCATATCCTAACCATAAAACGGCTACTTTTTGGATCAAAACAATGAAATTCTCAAATTCTGAAATTGTCCATCGGTTGACCAACCAATACCCATCGGTCAACCGCCCTATCGACCTAACGATTCGGAGAGTTCATACTTTAGCCATAGGTCGACCAATCCTACACCATAAGTCGATCGATCGATTCAGAGATTTCAACATATTCCAACCTACACCCATCGGTTGACCGATCCTCTCAGGTAGGTCGACTGAACAATGCTGGATAACTTTTTCCTTAATTAATTTTTTACTAAATTTCTTCAACGTTTTTGCCCCTTTAATCGATTTGTTTTCTCAATTAACTCTACTAAATCCTTAAATTCAATTTTAATCAATTATATTTCTTAAATCAATATTTCTTTTTCAATTACACATATGAGCAAATATGTTAGCTAATTAGGATCCTATTAAAAACATACCTAATTGTAAAAATATTTTGTGTCATGTGTGATCCTAATCGGGATACATTAAGAGTAAAAATTTAACTTGAATTGTTTTCCCCTAGGTTCTTCAAAATCTTCAGTCTCTTAACATCCATTATCTTTGTCAGTGTTTTTAGCATCCATTTAGTATTTTTCTCAATTTCTTCATGATAATATCTTCACTGGAACTAATAAACTGAAACACTCAATAAAATCGTTAGTTCCACAAAAAACATCAACATTTAATTGTCCATCAAAATCTTAGGATCAACATATATATATATATATATATACAAATACTATGTGGTTAGAGGTTTTTCCCCCTTTTTTTTCTCTTAATTCTTGGCCATAATTGCTTAGCTTCCTTCGTAAGATTTGGAAAAATTATACTAACACCCCATGATTATAAGATAATTCATATTAAACTCAATAATTACACTTATCTCCCCAAAAATTATGAAATATTTATTTATACCACAAATTTACAAACAATCCCAAAAATATTAAAATAATATTTTAAAAAATATAAAATTTTGGGGTATTACACTATCAAGAGTTCAAACAGAAAGTAAATGCATCGACATATGTAGCTTTTGGCCTTGAACCTTATCTAGTGAAAGATTTTTGAATTTACTTGGCTAACCAGTGTATGCAATGTCTTGAACTGTTTAGTAGTTTGTGAAAACCAAAACAATAGAATTCACACAAATACTTCCTAACAAAGTTAGTTCTCAGGTTGTGTTCATTTTATCCTTGAACATCCTGGTGTTTCAATGAGTGCTTTAGAGAATTCAACCTTTTCATTCTCACAAAACCAACTTTGTTCTTCACTCATCTAGGAGATTAGCCTATCAAGAGTATCCTGTATACCCTACTTGAATTTGTCAAGCTATAGGAATCATTAAAAACAAAGCTTATCTTTAATAATTACATGTATCATTAGTTCATCAAAGGAACGGGTATAAGACTTAGAGTCTTCTAGTGATACTTAGTCCACATATAATTAGGTTGTCCCTTTGAACTTAGATCTTGGGATATTCAGTCATCTAGGTTGGGTTTCCACTAAGGTGACTATTTAATTGTAAGCTTTAAACATATTCCCCTCGATGAGTAGTATATTCTCTCTCTATTTGACCATTTGATTAGCAGATCCGTAATGTTATCTTTTGACCTTATGTAGTCAATTGTGATAATTTTATTTGAGAGTAACTGTCTAACTATCTGCGTCGTATGTGTCAAGATTCACTGTTATACATACTATTCTATGTTCTACCAATTGCAAATTGGCTATCATACTGTATATAGATAGCTGACACATGTTTCGTCCACGTTGGAATATCTTCTAAAATTGATGAAGTCATTTGGTTTCTTCACTTTCTTTGTTTAAAGTAATAAACTTAGATTCTATTGTAGACATTGCAAAACACATTTGTTTGGAGGATTTCTGTTTTGAGAAATTTCATGAGACAGATCCATCTCCAAGTGTAAAGATGTATTTACTTGTGGATTTAGTATCTTTACAATCCATTATCCAATTAGTATCATCGTAACCTTCAAGTACAACTGGATATCTAGTGTAAAGCAATCCATAGTTGAAGGTATACCTTAAATATCAAAGAATTCTAACTATCGCACTCCAGTGAACATTCCTTGGATTGCTAGTATATCTACTTAGTCTACTCACAGTGTAGACAATATCAAATGTAATGAAATTCATTAAGTACATTAGATTGTCTATTATTAGAGCATGCTCTTACTGAGAGGTACTTTCACCAGTATTCTTAATCAGATGACTATTTACATCAATAGGTATTTTAGCTAAGGTAGTATTATATTTGCTGAATTTCTCAGTATATTCTCAATAGAATAAGATTGCGATAATATCAGTCCTTCAAGAGATCTAGAAATTTTAATTCCTAAAATTACATCAACAATACCTAAATATTTCATATCGAACTTACTAGTTAACATATTTTTGGTAGACTTAAAAATGTAATTTTTGCTACAATAATTAACATGTCATTTACATATAGGTATACAATGATATATCCAGATTCATTATGTTTAATGTAGACACATTTCTCACATTCATTGATTTTAAATCCATTTGATATCATAACTTTATCAAATTTCTCATGCCACCATTTCTATGCTTGTTTAAGTCCATATAAATACCTATCTACAAACTTTGTTTTCTTCGCTAGAAGCAACAAACCCTTTAGGTTGTGCCATGTAGATTTCTTTATCTAGTTCACCATTTTGGAAAGTTGTCTTAATATCCATTTGGTGCATCTCAGGATTATGTAAAATTGCTATAGTTGTTAACATTCTGATAAATGTTATTCTAGTAACCGACGAGTGTGTGTTTGAAAGTAATCAACACCTTCTCTTTGCTTGTAACCTTTAGTCACAAGTCTAGTTTTGTATTTATCGATTGATCCATCTGCTTTAATCTTGTTTTTGAAGATCCACTTACACCCAAGGGGTTTGGAACCAAATGGAAGATTTACTAGATCCCATGTATGATTTTCAAAGATGAATTCTATTTCACTATTTACAGTTTCTTTCCAAAATAGTACTTCAGGAGTTGACATCACCTCCTTCAAACTCTTAGGATCACTTTCTACTATATAGGTAAGAAAGTTAGAACCAAAAGACTTTGTTGTCTTAGCCCTCTTACTATGTCTAGGTTCATTATCTTCCAAAGATATTTTATTTTGGACTTTACCAATTGGTGGCTTCAATTAAGCTTCACCACTTTCACCGCAAGCGTACGTGTCAAGTTTTAGTATAGGTTGGGAGAGTAGGGGTATTGTGTTGATGGGGATTGGTTGAGAATATCGTCACATGTCGCGATTATCATAACTCGACTTTATATTGGCGATAAAAATGGTATTTAATTAATAAATACTAATACTACAATACTAATTTATCTAATTATGCTAATATATTGGTAGGACATTTATGGGAATTATTGCCTCGATATTGAACGTGTTCGTTGCAATCTATTTTCATTAATGGCGTTCATCTTATCCGATAATCTTTGTATCTATAACTCGTTTACTCCCTCTTCCGAGTGTAAAGTAAACGAATATATGACTTCGTGTTGATGCCGAGGTCCCCCTCAAACATCTTTTCGAACACATAGTCACATGAGTCGTGAACCAACGTCATTGATTGCACACTCTCTAACTCCCTCCCGGGTTATTGGATTATCGCGTTGTGTTTACCCTAGTTCGAATTCGGGGTTACCTCTCCCGAGTGTCAAACCCCATATTCTCGATATATCGTAACAATCATAATAAACAATACAACATGGCAAACACAATCAGATAAACATAAACAACCACTAACAAAATATCGATTTTATATAAACAACATTTTTATATGAACAATGTTTTCATGAATTCAATCAAGCCCTAGACAATATATGTTTAGCTAAACATGGTTATGGCCCTATATACAACTAGAAACGAGCTAAACATATACAAACATTCAACCAAATCTAAGAGAGAAAGAGAGAAATGAAAAAAACTAGCCGTTTATCCAAAGATCTAATGCTAAAATTGTTCCGAGAATGCTTCCTCCTTCTTCACAACGTGATCTTCCCTTGGTCGAATGGCCTCGGAGCTCTCAAGACTTCCCAAAACGTCTAACCTTTGAAATGGAGGATAAAGGAGAATATATATAGGCTCGAAAATATCCCAAAATATCCTAAATATCTTAAACTGTCCGTAGAGGGACCGCTACAGCGGTGGGATTCACCACCGCGGTGGTGAGTATGTTGGTTCAGAGATTACTACAGTGGTGGAGGAGGCGGTGAATTTAGGAACTCTCTGTCGTTTCACCGCCTAGGCGGTGAATCCCACTGCTTAGGAGGTGAGTTTATAGTATCTATAGGCCTTTCTCTCTATTTTTACTGCCACAGCGGTGGTCTGGACGCTGCGGCGGTGGGCTTCTTTCAGAATATTTCCTCTTTGCTTGTTTTTCCACCGTTCTTCCATCTTTCTTGATCTGATTTGACCGCATAAGGACCGTTTTAGTCCCTTTTCAACCCAAATACCTATTTTATGGCAAAAAGAATATAAACAAATTAAAACATAATAAAATGTACTAAACATACTCGAAAACTAACAAGTTTGGTTTGGAAATAGATAGGTAATTTACACCTATCACCAATCGTAGTATAAAATATTTTTTTAAGAACCCAACTCTTGAGGAGTCTTACAAGGAAATATATCTTCATAAGAGAATGCATTTCTAGATTCCATTTTTGTATTCTCATGTACATCTTCTATCTTAGACTTGTGAACTAAAAATCGATAATCATTGTTGTCATAGGCGTACCCAATGAATATGCAATCAATTATTTTGGGTCATATTTTAGTCATTTTAGGAATAGGAACTACCACCTTAGGAAGACACCCACACACTTTTAAGAATTTGTAAGTAGGAGTCTTACCCTTCTATATTTCATTTGGAGTTTTGTTCAATTTCTTATGTAGAAACTTGTTAAGAACGTAATTGGCGATAAGCAATACTTTCGCCCATATGTTCTGGGTTATAACAAAACTTATCAACATGGCATTCATGATTTATTTTAAAGTTAGATTCTTTATCTCAATAATTCCATTTTGCTAAGGTGAATACAATGCAGTAGTTTGATGAATTATTCTGTGTTGAGTACAAAATTCCACAAATGGTGGTTCATATTCACCACCTCTATCATTTCGAAGAACTTTAATTTTTTTTGCTAAGTTAATACTCAACTTCGTTTTTACATTGCATAAACTTTTCTTGGACTTCATTTCTAATACTTCATTCTTACTTGTTAAAAGATAAATATAATAGTATCTTGTGCAATCATCAATAAAAGTAATAAAATACTTTTTACTGCCTCTACTTTACATAAATTTTAAAATCACATATATCAGTGTGAATTAACTCTATAGGTTCAATACTTCTTTCGATGGATTGAAAAGAAGTTCGAGTCAACTTGGACTTCATACAAGCCTTACATTTATGATTTAGACCAATATAATATTTTGACAATAAATTTAAACTAATTAATTTAGGTGAAGTATCATAATTAATATGCCCTAATCTAACATTGTCAAACATCAATTGACTCAATAAATTTCGGAATCACAATCATTACATTCAATTTGAAGAGACCATCATTCATACAATTTCTTCCCATATACACTCCGCTAGGGCGTAAAATACGCCGCTACTTACACTCGCAAGTATTCGAGGTCTAAGTTTTAGTATAGTGTGATCGCTAAGATCGGGTTATCGTATCCACAGGGATTGGTGTCGTTACTATCAAATACCGCGTTTGTCATGACCTAACTTTATCTAGGCGAAAACAAATGTATTTAATTAATTAAACTAATACTAATATAATTTAAATTAACTACACTAATATGCTAATATGTTTTAGGGTCAAGAATTGCCTAGGGAATAATGTGTTTACAAATACGTGTTCGATCTCGATTTACTCACGTTTACAGTGTTCGACCTATTTGACAATATCAGTACGTAAACTCCACCGCCACCTCTTCCGAGTATAAGACGGGGGAATACATGACTTCGAGTCAACAAAGAAGTCCCTCTCAATGTCTTAACGACCCTAGGTCACGTGAGTCTCGCCCTGCGTCATTGATTGCACACAATCCAACTCCCTCCTAGGTTATTGAATCATCACGTTGTATTTACCCTATCGACAATCTCCATTCTGAAACTCCCTCGCCACCTCTCTCGAGTGTAAGACGAGGGATATAACGCAAATTCAAGCCAACGAAGAAGTTTTCCTCAATGTCTTAACGACCCTAGGTCGCATGAGTCTTGCCCCAACATCATCGATTGTCCACGATTCAAACCCTGACCGGGTTATAGAATCGTGACGTTTGTTTACCCTAATCCGAATCTGAGGTTTGTCAAAATCCAATATTCTCCATTTACCATTCTAAGTATAATAAATAAACAATACGATAAACACAATCAAACTATGAAGAACAAACATAAACGCAACACCGAAATCATCCAAACAAACATATTTATAAATATACTATTAATCCCTACTACAATCCATATTTAACTCGTGGACACAGCCGCATAAACATATGAATCGAGCTAAACATGCTCACATGATCCTAAGATAAATAAATAAGCAAAAACAATAGAAGAACTTAGCCTTGTCCAAAGATAAACCGCTAAGAATGCTCAACGATCGATTCGTTGTCTTCTCCACTTCGGGATGTGAGCTCCACCTCTAAAACTCCTAAATATACCCTTAGATATAGCCTAAGGAGATAAAAAAAATGCAAGAGAGCAATAGAGAGATCGGAGAAGGGGGAGGAGATGGGGTATTTATAGCCAAAATATCCTAAAAATATCTAAAAATATCTCAAGATTGTGCAGGGGATTTCCGCCTAGGCAGTGGATTCTTCGCCTAGGCGGAGTTAGGTCGGTTTGGCTGATCGCCTAGGCGATGAATTAGGCGGTGGACGTGGAAGAACATTATGTTGGATTTTCGCTTAGGCGAAGGAATCTTCGCCTAGGCGATCGGCTGTTAGTAGCCCATCTTTGTTTTCTGCTGGATTTTTGCCTAGGCGAATGAATCTTTGCCTAGGTGGTGGCCTATCAGTAACATTTTGCTCTTTTCTCAGCTTCTTCACCGCCTAGGCAGTGGTTTGGATGCCTAGGCGGTGGGACTGTTTCATATTTTAGCCTCAGAGCTTGTTTATCCACCATAACTTGGACTCGTTTTGGTTCGATCTCATCGTTTTTGTTCCAGTTTCCTATCTTTATGCCCCACACACCTGATTTATACAAAAAGTATGAAAACTAATTAAAACACATAAAAATAACTATAAACGTACTTGAAAACTAACAAAACCGATTTGGAAATATGTAAGTATTTTACACCTATCACACTTTTGATAATAATATATCAGCTGCACCAAGAGATTCATTGCATGTTCCAATTGGCCCAATAACAAGGGTAAGGGCAAAAAGATTCAAAAAAGCACTTAATGGGCTTATTCGAGATATCAGGGCCGAAACTACAATGGTGAAGCCTAAATTAGGCTCATCGGACAGTCAAGGCCTAGTCTACCTCATCAAAGCAAGTGAATGGGCTTAAAGCGTAATCCTGAACGGGCTAAGAATGAGACCCACGAATTTTATTTCATTTATTTTATTATTTTAAGTTTTTTAATTATTTTTAGGCTGATTTCTAAGGCTTGATTGTCAAGTAAATTATTTCATTTTCTAACTAGGAATGTAAGGCAAATTAGGAAGCTTCCTTATTCTTTATTTAGTAATTAGATTTTAGGGTTTCCTTTTACCTCCATGTAGACCCACGAATTTCAAAGTGTATTAGGGTTTCTTTCTTATTTTCTTGGTTGCCTATTTAAGGGGCTTTGTAGACCTACGAATTTTACATTATTTTTTATTAATAAAATTGTGAGAGTTTTCTCTTTAGTTCTTCAGAGAACTTTTTATGAACTTATCAAGAGTTTCTTGTGGCATTCAAACTTATATATTTGGTTCGTGATTCATTATAATCATTGGGTCAAGATCATTATACTATTGGTCCACTTTTCATTCATAAACATTGGGTAAAGGTAATCTATCTTTCAATTTTTGTAGTTTTAGTTCGCTAAAAAATCTGATTTAGTTTCGATCTTCGCGAAGAAACACTAAGTTGGTTTCGGGTCTCACTAATCTTTGGTGAGGTTTGCATCATTTTGTAATTAGAGCAAGGTCTAAATCAGGTTTCACCTATTATCTTCTATCTTCTTCATTCATCGTTATCTTTTCTTTCATACTTGAACTTTCTTGGCTGAAATATTTATATTTGGTCAATTTGTTTTTTCTTTGGTACTGTGCATCATCAATCTTGATATAAGTTGCTGCAAAAAAAGAAAAAAAAAAAAAAAATTAAAAATCCAGCAGCTCCTTATTTCGAAATTTATTTCTTCTTGTTCTATTGCGCAAACTTATCCTTTGTGCTCTTCTTGTTCACTTTACTTTTGTCCTAAATCTCATTCTTAGTGAAATTGATATGTTGAGTTTGAATTGTTACTAGAAATTTCTGATTGAGTTTGATTAAGTTCAATAAAGAACTAAAAGAGTGAACTAAAGAGTGGAAAAAGACAAGAGAGTGTGAGCTCATAAGAGGGTAAAAGTCAAATTTGAGTGATACATGAGTGGAGTGACATAGTTTGAGTGTAAATACGTGAGGGAGTGTTTGTGAGGTTTGCTAACTTTGTTTTGCAGGTTACTAAACATGTCCCAAGAAACAAATAAAGGCTCGTCCGATGAAGCACTAGAAAGGATGGACGTCATGGACATAAAAGTTTTCATGGACATAAAAGTTTTTTACAAGGCCTTGGAGCAAAAGCATCAACGGTTGAACTTGCGGTTTGATGAAGTACATGAGCGACAAGACAAAGTTGAGTCTAGTGCACAAAAGGGGCAGCCACCGAGAGCTCCTAATGTGCAACGAAGAGAGAGGAATCAGCCTCGGTTCGAATATGAAGATGATTATGGGAATGACCAAGATGAAGATGATCGCGCCTCTAATGCGAGCTTGGGCAGATTTGGGCGTGGATATGGAAATAGAAGATATAGATATGGGGAGGGACTTGATAATAACTTAGAAAGCATCAAGGTGAAGATACTGCCATTCTAAGGAAAAAACGACCCTAAAGTATACTTAGAGTGGGAGAATAAGGTAGAGTTGATCTTCGATTGCCACAACTACTCCGAGGAGAAAAAGGTAAAACTTGTTGTAATTGAGTTTATTGACAATGCTATAATATGGTGGGATCAACTTGTGATAAACAGGAGGAGAAACCATGAGAGGTCTATTGAGACGTGGGCAAAAATGAAGGTCATCAAGAGGAGACGGTTTGTCCCTAGTCAATACTATGGGGACTTGTATCAGAAATTGCAAAGTCTTACACAAGGTTCTAAGTGTGTGGAAGACTACTACAAAGAAATGGAAGTAGCCATGATCCGAGCCAATGTGGAAGAGGACCGAGAAGCAACTATGGCTAGGTTTCTAATCGGGCTAAATCGTGACATTGCAAATGTGGTGGAGTTGTAGCATTATGTTGAGTTGAGTGACATGGTGCACATGGCCATCAAAGTAGAGCAACAATTGAAGCGAAAGGGTTCCACACGAGTTGGGTAGCAATCAGGTTCTTCTTCTTCTAGGAAACCGAATTGGAGCGAGAGGGAAGAAAAGCCTAATTTTCAGCCCAAGGCCGAACCTCCCGAAATTCACAAAGCTGGAGGTACACCGAACCAAGGTAAAACCAATTCCCAACCTTCTAGAAATAGAGAAATTAAATGCTTTAAGTGTCTGGGAATAGGTCATATTGCATCTCAAGGTCTGAATAAGAGAGTAATGATTATGAGGGATGATGGAGGTATTGAGACCGAAGATGAGACAGATGATGATTCGATGCCACCTTTGGAGAATACACATAATATTGAATACCCGGTTGATGGAGAGCTCCTGGTTGCAAGAAGAGCTCTTAGTGCACAAGTCAAAGAAGATGAGACGATACAACGAGAGAACATATTTCATACTAGATGCCATGTCAATGATAAGGTATGTAGCATGATTATTGATGGAGGGGGAGTTGTACTAATGTGGCTAGCACTAGTTTGGTGGAGAAGTTGAATTTGCCAACTTTAAAATATCCTAGGCCATATAAGTTACAATGGTTGAATGATTGTGGAGAAATTAAAGTGACTAAATAAGTGCTCGTATCGTTCTCGATTGGGAAGTACAAAGACGAGATCTTGTGTGATGTGGTGACAATGCATGTGGGACATATTCTTTTGGGAATACCATGGCAATTTGATTGGCAAGTAACTCATGATGGTTATACCAATAGATACTCCTTTGTACTTAATAAAAAGCCAATTACTCTTGTACCATTATCGCCAAGGCAAGTGTATGATGATCAAGTGAGGTTAGAAAGAGAGAGTAACAAGAAAAAGGAGAGTGGGAGAAAAAAAAAGAGTGAGAGAGAAAAAAAATTCAGAATACGAGGAAAAAGAAAAGAAGAAACAAGTGGGTTTTTACGCGATAGGGAGTGAGATAAAAAGAGTTTTGTTTTCAAACCAACCTTTGATTGCACTTTTGTATAAAGAGGTTTGTTTTACCACTAACGATCTTAACTCTTCTCTTCCTAGTGTTGTTGTTTATCTTTTATAGGATTTTGATGATA
This sequence comes from Eucommia ulmoides, assembly GCA_016647705.1. Lineage (NCBI taxonomy): Eukaryota > Viridiplantae > Streptophyta > Magnoliopsida > Garryales > Eucommiaceae > Eucommia > Eucommia ulmoides. The sequence goes on from CM028336.1 coordinate 34,825,009, forward strand.
TGTTTCCCGAAGAGGTGCTAAATAGTTTGCCACCAATAAGGGGAATCGAGCATCAAATTGATTTCATACCTGGAGCATCCATTCCAAATAGACTCACATATAGAAGCAATACCGAGGAAACAAAGGAGCTTCAAAGGTAGGTTAGTGAGCTTATGGAGAAAAGGTATGTACGTGAAAGCATGAGTCCTTGTGCGGTTCCCGTATTGCTTGTATCTAAGAAAGATGGTACGTGGAGAATGTGTGTGGATTGTCGTGCCATCAACAATATCACGGTAAAGTATCAACATTCCATTCCTAGATTAGATGATATGCTTGATGAATTGCATGGTTCTTGTGTGTTTACTAAAATTGATCTTAAAAGTGGATATCATCAGATTAGGATGAGGGAAGGTGATGAGTGGAAAATCGTATTCAAAACAAAATATGGTTTATATGAGTGGTTGGTTATGCCTTTTCAGTTAACCAATGCACCTAGTACATTCATGAGATTAATGAACCATGTTTTGCGTATTTTTATTGGGAAATGTGTGATTGTATACTTTAATGACATTCTGATTTATAGCAAAAACTTAGATGCACATGTTGAACATTTAAAACTTGTTTTAGATGTTTTGAGAAAAGAAATATTGTTTGCTAATCTCAAAAAGTGTACCTTTTGCATGGATAAGTTTGTATTTCTTGGTTTTGTTGTTAGTGCTAAGGGAATTGAGGTGGATGAAGAAAAGGTTAAGGCAATCAAGGAGTGGCCGAAACCTACAAGTGTGGGACAGGTGAGAAGTTTCCATGGGTTGGCTAGCTTCTATCGGAGGTTTGTGAAAGATTTTAGTAGTCTCGCCGCATCTTTAACTGAAGCTGTAAAAAGGAATGTGGGTTTTAAGTGGGGTGATGAGCAATAAAATGCCTTTAATTTGATTAAGAAAAAATTGACTAATGCACCTTTGCTTGCTTCACCTAACTTCACAAAAACTTCTGAGATTGAATGTGATGCTTCAGGAAAAGGTATTGGAGCTATTCTAATGTAGGAAGGGCATCCTCTTGCCTACTTTAATGAAAAACTAAGTGGCGCAACCTTGAATTACCCTACATATGACAAAGAGATGTATACGTTGATTAGGGCATTGGAGACTTAGCAACACTATCTTTGGCCAAAAGAATTTGTGATTCACACAGATCATGAATCTTTGAAGCATTTGAAGGGTCAACAAAAGCTGAACAAGCGACATGCTAAGTGGGTGGAGTTTATCGAAATGTTTCCTTATGTGATCAAGTACAAGCAAGGTAAGGAAAATGTTGTGGCGGATGCATTATCTCAAAGGTACGTTTTACTTTCTACCTTAGATGCCAAATTGCTTGGTTTTGTGTACATTAAGGATTTGTATGTTGATGATTCTGATTTTAGTAATGTATTCAATGCATGCGAGAAAGTGGCATTTGGTAAGTTCTTTCGGTATAATGGGTTTTTTGTTTAGGGAAAATAAATTATGTGTGCCTAAATGTTCATTGCATGACTTTCTTGTTGAAGAAGCTCATGGGGGTAGTTTAATGGGGCATTTTGGCATATCTAAGACTTTAGATGTTTTGCATGAACACTTCTTCTAGCCTCATATGAAACGTGAAGTGAAGAGAATTTGTGAGAAGTGTATTATTTGTAGGCAAACTAAGTCTAAGGTTAAACCTCATGGTTTGTATACTCCTTTGCCTACACCTAATGAACCTTGGACTGATATTTCTATGAATTTTGTGTTAGGTTTGCCTAGGTCGAAAAGAGATCGAGATTCTATATATGTGGTTGTAGATAGGTTTTCTAAGATGACTCATTTTATTCCATGTCATAAAACTGATGATACATTACATGTTGCTGATTTGTTCTTCAAGAAAATAGTTAGGTTGCATGGCATGCCTAAGACTATTGTTTCGGATAGAGATGCTAAGTTCTTAAGCTATTTTTGGAAGACTTTGTGGGGTAAGCTCGGAACTAAACTTTTATTTTCTACTACTTGTCTCCCACAAACTGATGGTCAAATTGAAGTAGTTAATATGAATTTATCTACTTTATTGCGTGCTATAATACAAAAGAATTTAAAAACATTGGAAGATTGTTTGCCGCATGTAGAGTTTGCATATAATAGGAGTGTGCATTCTGCAACTAAATTTTCACCATTTGAAATTGTGTATGGTTTTAATCCATTGACTCATTTGGATTTAACTTCTTTACCTATGTATGAGCGTGTCAACTTAGATGGGAAGAAGAAGGCTTATTTTGTTATGCAGATCCAGGAAAAGGCCCGACAAAATATTGAGAGGAGAATTGAGTAATATGCCAACCAAGCTAATAAAGAGCACAAGAAGGTTGTATTTGAACCTGGAGATTGGGTTTGGTTGCATATGAGGAATGAGCGATTTCCCCAACAAAGGCGTTCTAAGCTACTTCCAAGAGGGGATGGCCCATTTCAAGTGATGGAACGAATTAATGACAACGCCTACAAATTAGACCATCCAGGTGAGTTTAATGTAAGTGCTACTTTTAATGTGACTGACTTGTCTCCGTTTGGTGTAGGTGAAGATTTGAGGACAAATCCTTTTCAAGAGGGAGGGAATGATGAGAATATATTAGCTGTACCAAGAGATCCATTGCATGTTCAAGTTGGCCTAATAACAAGGGCAAGGGCAAAAAGATTTGAAGCACTTAATAGGCTTATTCGAGAGATTGGGGCCGAAACTACAATAGTGAAGCCTAAATTAGGCCTATCGGACAGTCAAGGCCTAGTCCACCTCATCAAAGCAAGTGAATGGGCTTAAAGCGTGATCCTGAATGGGCCAAGAATGAGACCCACAAATTTTATTTTATTTATTTTATTATTTTAAGTCTTTTAATTATTTTTAGGCTGATTTCTAAGACTTGATTGCCAAGTAAATCTGATGAGAACCAACATGCACCAACAAAGGATCCGCTGCATGTTCCAATTGGGCCTATTACGAGGGCAAGATCCAAGAAGATCAAAAAAGCACTTAATGGGCTAATTCAAGATATATGGGCTGAATCTAAAGTCATAATGCCCAAGTTAGGCCCAAATGGCAATCATGGCCTAATCCATCTCATAAAGGCAAGCAAATGGGCTTAATCATGAACTCAAATGGCCCAAAACATGAGACCCACGAAATTCTACTTATTTGTTTTAGTTTATATCATTTTGTAAGGCATCAATGCCAATTAGTATTTTTATTTTCTAGTATTGATCTTGTAATAAGTATGAAAGGTATCTAGGACTTTTGTTCTTGTAGCCTTCCCCTAGGTGTGAAAGGCCACCCACTACCTATAGTAGGGTGTGCTAAATTTGAAGACTTCTTGTGAGAAAAGGACATCCCTAGGTGTGAAAGACCACCCCTTATCTAAGGTAGGGTGTGCTTGACCACCCACTAGCCTAGGCTCTCCTTTGTGTTGGTTGCCTATTTAAGAGAGTTGTATTCCATGGGAAAAAACACATTACTTGAATAATATATCAGATTGAGAGAGTTTTCTCTTGAGTTCTTTATAGAACTTTTCTTTGAACTTATCAAGAATTTCTTGTGGCGTTCAAACACTATAACTTCGGTTCGTGATTCCATTATAATCTTTGGGTCGAGGTTTGTTATTTTATACCTTTGGTTCGCGTTTCATTCATAAACGTTGGGTCAAGGTTTCCTATCAAACATTCTGTATTTTGTGTTCTTCCTTTCTTTCTTTTCATTTATAAATCTAGATTTTTGATCGATCCTAACAAAGACACCATAAATTGGTTTCGGGTCTCACTAATTCTTGGTGAGGTTCGCATCATTTGGTAATCAGAGCACGGTTCTAAAATCAGGTTTGATCTATCCTTGTTTTCATTAATTAGTTTCTTTTATTTCATCTTCAATTTTATTCAGATCTTATTTAAGTCTTCAATTCTGTTCAGATCTCGTTTAAAGCTTCAATTCTGTTCAGATCTTGTTAAGTGTTCAAATCTGTTAAGATCTTGTTTAAAGTCTTCAAATTTGTTAGATATTATTTAAGGTTATTGTCATCATCATTTAAAAAAAAAAAAAAAAAAAAAAAAACGAAAATCCTGCAGCCAAAAAGAAAGCATATTCTTCTTGATCGATTCCATAACTTATCCTTTGTGTTGTCCTTGTTCGTTTTGTTTTCTTTCCTAAATTTCATTCTTAGTGAAGTAAATCACAGAGTTTGGATTGTTGCGAGAAATTCTGATTGAGATAGGTTAAGTTCAATAAAGAACTAAAAGAGGAAGCTACGAGTGGAAAAAGGCAAGAGAGTGTGAGTGACATACTTTGAGTGCAAACACGTGAGGGAGTGTGTGAGGACTTTTTCTCTAAAATTTCTATTTTCAAGATATGTCTTCCAGGGGTAACACATCAAACAATGAAGGAGGGGAAGTGATGACCACCATGTTGCAGGCTATGCAACAACAATTTAAACGCATAAATGTGGTGTTTAATGAAATGCGGGATCGGATGGATAAGGAAGACGCTACTATTACCGCTTGGCGTGAGGGGCAGCCCCAAGGAGTCCCAAATGCTAGAAGAAGGCAAGAAAGGCGTGCCCACGTGGAAAATTCTGATGGTGACCACGAGGATGAGTTCGAAAATGATGAAGAGCAATCTTCATTGAACGGTGAGGGCTGGTTCGTGCCAAGGGCAGAAAGGA